>VWYK01126843.1:9228-40030 GCA_013399775.1 Semnornis frantzii | reverse complement strand
CTGGCACAGGTTGCCCAGGGAGGTTGTGACTGCTCCCTTCCTGGAGGTGTTCAAGGCCAGGTTGGAAGAGGCCTTGAGTGACCTGTACTAGTGGGAGGTGACCTATACTACGGCAGGGGGTTGGAACTATTTGATCTTTGAGGTCCCTTCCAACCTTACCATTCTGTGATTCTATGATTAAGTATAGATGCAACTACAGTGCTAAACCAAGACACATAAAGGAAGATTAAAAGTCTTTCTCAACATGGGAATCAGAAATCAATTAGGATGTGTGATCTAATATAAAGTTATTGGCAGAGGGACAGCCATGTGCTACAAGGACTACCTGTGCAGTGCAGACTCAGTGCAGCACAAACCTGCCCTTTTCTGTAGGCAAGAGCCATTGCACAGTGGCAAGAGTTTGCTTATGGCTTTTCCAGGTTTCTTTCCATTAAATAGGCCTCTCCTGCAAGAAATGCTACACTATAGGAGCTGCAATTATTGTGGTCTTCCAGTATCTGAAGGGGGGCTACAAAAAAGCTGGGGAGGGACTTTCTAGGCTATCAGGTAGTGACAGGACTAGGGGGAATGGAGCAAAGCTGGAGGTGGGGAGATTCAGACTGGATGTGAGGAGGAAGTTCTTCCCCATGAGTGTGGTGAGAGCCTGCAATGGGTTGCCCAGGCAGATGGTTGAGGCCCCATCCCTGCAGATGTTTAAGGCCAGGCTGGATGAGGCTCTGGCAGCTGGATCTAGGGAAGGGTGTCCGTGCCCATGGCAGGGAGGTTGGAACTAGAGGATCCTTGTGGTCCCTTCCAACCCTGACTGATTCTATGACTCTGTGACTGTTAGCACAGTCCTTACCCAGCATCTCAGAGAGATCTTGCAGCCCACACTGTGACCTGTACTGCTCTATTTCCAGCCCACGCAGAACCTGAATCCCCTGGCTCAACACCAGCTCAGTTCTGGTAGTGTAGACAGAGCCTGTGTATTTTACACAGTCTTTATGTACCCTGTTTACACACTGAAATTTGGACAACATTTACATCCTTCTAAAATCATTGATTTACAGGTGGGAAAAGACACTCTTGCAGCAACAGCTTACAAATTAGAATCCCCCATTTCTGACTCTCTTCAGGGTCTTCTAGACTTCCCACATCTGGTAAGGTCTGTCCATCTATAAATTACCATGTCATTTCACCTGTTAGCACTTGAGGCAGCCAGTACCTGTTAGTGTGAGTCTGAGCAGGCTGCACCACAAAAAGCCTTCATTTCGGTTGCAGTCTCCTTCCAGCTCAGCCCTACAGTTGCTGAGCAATAAATACCTCTCCTAAGCAACTCTGGTGGTGGTGGTGGTGGTGGTTTTGAACAGTGTCTGTAGCTGAGTCCCCAGCACTATGTCTTCTCCGCTCGGGTATATGAAGAGCCAGAGGCAAAGCAAAGAAAATGGCAGTCATGCCAGTGTTTGCTTTCTGTCTGGAAAGCAAATCATTTTCCCCTTCCACTTTCATTTCTCAGATTCATCTACTTCTTGTGCTGCCTTATTAAATCATGTATGAATAAATGTTGCCTAAGAATTAAACACTTCTCCGAGAGACCCTATTTAGCCATTAGCCATGGTACAGTGTTTTTGAGATAATTTAGTGGTGGGTACAGACAACGAAAACCATATGGAAACTGTCCAAAACAGAACTCATTTTTAGCCCAAAGCTGTATTCATAGAATGATGCTCAAGTCTCAGAAGTTCTATCACATTACCAGTTTTGTGTACTGAAAATAAAAAGCAATAACAAAAGCCTTGCTGATAAAGGTGTGATGAAAATGAGTCATTCAAACACGAAATCAGTCATCTGAAAGACTACTTTATCATACTGTGGCTGAAAAACATTGGGGAAATATTGATTCATTGGTCTTTCAGCATTTGAGCACACTACACTTTTCATGACACACATGCCACAAGAAAGGTCTTTCCGTTTAGCTCTGCAGTGACATCGTTATCACCGTAAATCATCTCGGCGCTGCCTCAAAACCAAGGGGATGCAACGAGGTCTGTTCTTCTTAAAGGTTTAAAAAGCAAAAAGCACAGACTTCCAAAGGCTTTGTACACTGACATGGTTTAAGCATCTACAGGCTTAGGTAAATTCTGAACTGAGTTCCTGATTCTGCCTGGTTGCTCCAAAAAGCTGAGAATAAATTTTCTATCCAAACTATTCTTGGGCATTGTCATTCCACTCTTTTTAACTCCACTATCCACACATTAGTTATGATGTATGGACTATCTTGCACTTCATGCATTAGCATTCAGTTAGGAGTGACACAAAAATGATCAGGGGGTTGGAGTACCTCTGCTACAAAGACAGGCTGAGGGAGCTGGGGTTGTTCAGCCTGGAGAAGGGAAGGCTCTGGGGAGACCTAATAACAGCCTTCCAGTACCCAAAGGGGGCCTACAAGAAGGATGCAGAGAGACTGTTTACAAAAGCCTGTGGTGATAGGACAAGGGGCAATGACTTCAAACTAAAGAAGAGCAGATTTAGATTGTTAGGAACAAGTTCTTTATCATGAGGGTAGTGGAACACTGTAACAGGTTGCCTTGGATGGTGCTTGGTGCCCCATCCCTGGAGATATTCAAGGTGAGGCTCGACAGGGCTCTGGGCAACCTGATCTAATTGAGGGTGCCCCTGATGACTGCAGAGGCGGTTGGATCTTTGGAGATCACTTCCAGCCCAGCCCATTCTGTCATTCTGTGATCCTGTGACTCAGTTTCTGATTATTCACATCAGAGATGTCTTTATTAAAAGCACACAGATGGGAGAAGATTTAATAATTATTCTTTTCATGCAAACTCACAGAAGTCAGGCAAATATTTCCTTATAAAAATCAATGGAGGTCTGCTAAACTGCTCAATAGTTGAAACTAATTTCTTTTAATCACCAAGCAAATTAAATATTAAGGAGTTACATTTCCCAATTATTTCATAAATTTCTGTGCAAGTAGGAATAAAGATTTCCCACATGGTCAAAATTCTAAAACAGAATGAATTAAAAAGCCAGATTTCCAAACTTAACTGAACCCTGTGGTCTCCACTGGGGAGAGATGTTTGCTTTTCAGTTAGTTTCCTCTCACATTTTGTGCTGCTAGAGAGCAATACTGGAGCTACATCTGGCCACCAACACTCCCCTGGAATTGTATTTTTGTGTACATGCTCCTGAAACCTGATGGACCTGCAGTGGAATGGAATAAAGGACAACACTGATTGCCTTAATATCTCCCCAACTTCTGTCCTTGCCTTTGCTTTAGAAGAGTCATTCCTCTTCCTACGCTTGCTTTTTTCTTTCCCATTTCTCCTGCACAAGCTCACATTTCAGTGGCTGAAGAAGCTTTCTAGGATTACATTTTTGCTTAAATATATATATATATAACATCAAAATGGCATTTTAGACTTAAATAGTGGTTTGTATTCTGACAAAGTAGAGTAACACTGTACATTGCATATGTGAGTGGGCAACCAGCAGGAGCCAGCGGGCAGCCAAGGGCTGTGACAAGTCCAGCAGACATCATTACACACTTTGTACTTCCCAATAACCTAAACAAATTCTGGCACCAAGTCTGAATAGCACTTGACCCCAAACAGACTCTTCACATCATCTTGACAAAGACTTGAAGAACACAGCCCCTGGTGAGGCCAGGATGATCTGAAGCGTGAAATCTTTGAGTGTAACAGCTCAAGTCAACGCTGCTCCATGGACAACTCTCACTTCTTCGAGAGCAAGAAACCTGACATTGCTGGGCATAAGAAAAATGCTGTTCCTGGAATGGTACAATGCTCATGCCAGGTAAGAGCTCTCCCTAGTCACTTCAGCCAAGTAATGGAGCTGAGAACCTGTCTCATGGAGATTTCAGGAAGAACACTGGCGGTTTGGGGGCAGGCAGTTACCTCTTTTTTGCTTCCATTTTATCTTACTGCTCCCTCCTAAACTTTGCTGGTTGTGAACATGTTTCTGGCTACAAGCTATGCTTACTGCTGGGCTCTGCCCTTGCCTACAGTAAGCAAGGTAACTGTACTCCATCAGGCTTAAAATACTGCTCACAACTGCTGCATTCCTTCCTTAATGTTAATCCAGAGATTAACAGTGCTGTGGGGTTCAGTAACCAAGAGGGGTCAGCATGGGAACCATTTTCCCTCTCCTGAAATTAGTTCCAAATAACAAGGCAAGCAATAACATTCTCTTATCATGGTCTCATGTCTGAGGAAGCTGCATCCACAAGCACCAAGCAGCCCAGTGTGGCTGTGGTTGGACACACTCAGGGGCCATGGCGACAAACTGCAGCCGGGTGCCACACCAGGTGCTCTGATCCAGCAGCCTCCTTTGTGCCACCTCTGTGGTCACCAGATCCTGCGAGGGACCTGAAAGTGAAGATGCATGGTTTTGTAGGAGAAGTCCTCGGGTGGTTCAGCTCTCTAAAACACAGCACCACTGGCCCCTGAGAGCACAAACCGGGCAGTGCTGAGAGCATGGAGAGGCTGAGCCGCAGCTGTAACTTCAGGAGTGGGAGCACAGTGCTAGGGGAGCTTGTGCTGGCTCTTTTGCCAGCAGCCCTCCCTGCTCTGCCAACACAGGCATCTTCTGAGCGTGCGTAGGAAGCCCAGACAAAAACCTGAGTGGGATGGAAAGCTTTTAACTCACTGGAAAAATTACATTCTCTTTCCTCTAGAACCGTTTCTTGGTCTCTTCGTAGTTCAGCCACACAAAGGTGTACCAGAGCAGAACTGGAGACAGTCAACCACATGGCCCCACCACAGCTGAAAAACCCCTGGATGAACAACAGCCTTTGGTACACTTCTCCCTCTTCATCCAGCACAGGAGGCTAGCACAAGACTTGCTTACCAACATTCATTCACTGCTAATCAGTATTACATAAGCAACATGCATTACTTTGCTGCCATGGTAAGGATCCCCAGGACATCACTGCCATCTTTTAAAACCTATTTAGATTACAACCAAAACCAGCTTGGGCACAAAAGCACAATGCTGAGCACTCTGAACCATCCTCCTTAGGGCATGACTTGCTGGGGAAGGTTTGCAGTATGGTTGGTGTGGGAAAAGGTGCTGTTCCTGCACTATGGAAAATGGTTGTGGTCTTGCCAGTTTTTGTTAGCATTTTTCACAGCCATTTACATCCCAGGAAAATAAATAAATAAGCAAACAAACAAATAAATAAGAATTCCTGCACATTTCTTCTCCTTAGAGAAGTGTCTGCAAAGCCTGCCTTCCCAGCTTGTTCTGTACACCCAGATTCTGTCTGCCTGTTTTGTCTCGGCTGTTCTCATTTACATAGTATTTCCTCTCCCTGTGTAGATTTCAAGGTTACACTGGGGCCAGCTGTATCTTTTGCAAATCAGGATGTAAACAAGTCTGGATAACTCATGTGATCCTGCTCTGCCCACTCCCTTTTCTCTTTGTGGCTTGGTTGTTTGGGTTTTTTTTAGTTTAGTTTTTGGTTTTTTGTTTTTTTTTAGATTTATATTAGCATCCAAAACGATCTGGGATCCTTTTAAAGATCCAATTTCATATTTTCCAGCATCCAGCAAATTGGCTACATAGCAGAGAAATGCCAAGTGCTCTGAAATAACCATAGCAAAGGCAGCTATGATAAGAAGCCCAACGCACCCAAAACTCACCCAAAGAGCAATATCCTGTCAACTGCAATTTGCTCATGTAGCAAAAGAGCTTCAATTCTATGTTCAAACAGAAACATCTCCATAAAACACCTTAGTGTGCACACACACAAAGGTTTGATTAGGGATGGAATAGGCTTAGAATAATTCAGGCTGGTGAATCCTTGCCAGCTCCACTCCTCCACACATTCCTGCCTGCATTCTGATCTCATTATGCTCCGGGTGAGAGCGCGAGCTTCACTGGAACAGTTCTCACCCATCTGCATCCTCTTCTTCCTTCTCCAACTGCAGCAGGATGTATATTTATAACCCCTTTGAGATGCTGTGTGGATTCACGGAGCAAAGGCAGTGCGTGGCGTTGGTATGCTGGGCAGGGTGAAGGCTCAGGGTAGCTTCTGATGACCAAGCCCATGGGCATGTTCCTGCTTCTCTGGGTTTGTGAAGCTGAGGCTTCACTTCAGATGGCTACATGAACCGTCCTGCTGCCTTGTCGCTTCCGAATAAAGACCAAAGCTTATGCTCAAACACCAATTCTTCCTCCCACAGGTATTGAGCATATATGGATGCATCAAGAAAGGTCCCCTAAGGATCTGTCCTGAAACCAGGTTGATTCAGTACTCCTACTAATGACTCAGCTCATAGAAGGACAGTGCAGAAGGTGCAGATGCCGGGGAGAGTTACAAATCCTTCGAAAGACACTTTCGGAATTCAGAACAGCCTCAATAAATTGAATAAACAGTCTTAAATTGAGCCAAGACAGTCAATAAAGGCATGTGTAAAGTGCTAAATAAAGGAAGGAGAAATCAAACAAACAAAAATAAGGAATGAGTGGTTAACTAAGAGTACTGCAAAATGAGTGCTGGGAATTATGGAGCACCCCAGGTGCGATATGACTCAACACTATGACACACTGCAACAAAAAAAGTAAAGCTCCATCAATAAAAAGTAAAGCTCATTCAATGATATAAGATCAATGATATAAGACTGATGCATGTCAGACATCAGAAGTGACTATTCCTTTTCATTAAGCATCAGTGAAACTTCTTTAGGGTGCACTCTAGAACACCACATTTTACCAAAATGAAGACAAAATTAATTTCTTCTCCATCTGTTTGGTCTGGAAAAGAGGAGGCTCAGAAGAATACGATAGGAGCTTCCAACCTAGTAAACAACAATATGTGACAGCTAACATGAGCATTCATTTAATTCAGAGGGAGCAATACATAAGCTTCAGAACAGCTATATATTAGGAAAAGTTTTTCTAAGAATAGTTAAGAGCTGCACAAGGATATCTGCAGGGTATCTCTGTGTCTGCCTAATTATCCTTGTCTCTCAGCATGGCTGATTATCCCAGGCTGGCTACACTGTGGCTGGCTGATAGTCTGCCCAATGTCAAACCCGGCTGCTCCCAGCTCCTTGTGTTCTCGCTGCTCCACACAACGTGTCACAGCACTGTTGTGCATTCAGGGGACATTGAGTTCCCTGCAGGACAGTGCTGCTGTGACTCAGGGCTCAACTACAAGTGGAGCTGGTCCCAGACGTCTTGCTGCGCTCACTCGCACTGGAATGGCACAGTCAGGTGCAACTCAAAACAGGTTTCTGCCAAGGACACCAAACCAGAAAGGGAAGCTGAGCAGCACATTAGCTCAGCATGCAAGGAGAACATTTAGAGCCTGTTTCCAAATCCCAGGAAGGCAGGTCAGTCACCCTGCTTCTCGAACAGCCAAGGTATTACCAGGCAGGTCCTCAGCACCATCTTCTTTTCTTAGGGAGGTGCATCTCCCAACTCATTCTCAGCATTGCAGAGCAGCGCACCTTGTATCACAGAGAAGCCAGGTCCACCTAAGGTTATCATGACAGACAAGAAGGGAGGACAGCAATTCATCAGCTACTTAGGACAGTAAAACCATTTTTTCTTGTCTGGGCAGCATTGAGCACTCACTGTTCCTGCTCTCAGACCCTGCCCATGCACTCTAGCCTCTTTAGCCAGTACAGCAACTTCATGGGTCGGGTTTTTCCAGTTTTCTCACAGCCAGTATGAGGGAACCTTGCTGGAATATCCAAGGTAGAACAGCCTTTTTGGGCTAAACAAACATGGGCAAGCCGAGGATCATGCACAAAATGGAAGGCTTCGTAGCAAAGGTATCACCAGACCTGCTGAATGAGAGCCTGTCAATCATTCCCTCACAGATTACTGCCATGGGCATGTTTTCAGGGCTCTTCTTCAGGATGTGACAGCCCCTGTGAGAAGCCCAAAGGATCTCAGTAGTTGTGCAAAGGAACAAAAAATAAAACCCTCTTTGTCTCCAAGCTGGAATGTGACCCAATATGTACATATGGGGAAAAATAATTGGAATAGACAAAGCCATGGGCAATTGGGCAGATGATGTGCCTGAGAACTATGAACATCTGCTGTATGGTAAATATGCAACCATCAGCTTTTCTCCATGGTCTATAAACAAATCCAAATAAAAGAACAGGATGATAGCTTTTATTTATCTGTAGCTGTCTATCACAGAAGCTGGGGAATTAACACACTGCTGCAAAAAGCTAACTTGACCAATCGGCTCATTCGCACACTCTGGTAACACTCTTCAGGCTGTATTTGCCCCAAAACGAGCCACAAGAAAAGAGGGGATTCATAGGATCAACTCTCCTCTGTTTCTTCTTCACCTCCCCCTTCTCTAAGACACCACTTCTCAAGCCTGTGGGCACCCTGTCCAATGGATCTATTTCCTGCCTTGATCAGCTTCCACCCAGGATGTGTAGGTTTCGCTTGGTCACATCACTCGCTGCAGCTTTGGAGAAGCAAATTCATGGTTTCCCTACACCCTCTACCAGTATCCTCTGCCACTCCCTCCAGTACTCAGAGGATAGGCTTTCTGAAAAGACAACCATTTGTCCCTGTGTGGTTATAATGCCTAGCACAACTCAGTCTCTTCCCAAACGGAGGCTTGTGGGTGCCGCAGTAATAAAAATAAATAAAGACATCACCATTAATTCATCTTCTCTATGCAGGAAATTGTGATTGGAAGGAAGAATTTGGGTCAGACATGCATTTTGTGCTAGTTCACTGAAAGCAACAGAGCATTAGAAGATGTTCAAAGCTAGAAAGGACACAGTAAGAGTCACCAAAATTCAGACACACCCCCCATTACAAAGGTGGTAGATTACCATCGCTGAAGCAATGCTTTGATTTTGTTTAAACAAGGTAAGCACACTTCATTTAATCCTGCTTACTGGCACCCTGTCAGTCACAGAGTTATTTTCTTACTATCAAATTGGTCCTTTTCATGAATAGGTTCTTGGCCAATGGCTAAAGCAAAGCACCAGCGGAGGATCAGGAGCTTGCAGAGAGCTTAGCTGATAAGAGAATGGGTTAAAGAGAAACTATTCTTATTTGTCTGACAATCATCTTGTAAGAGTATTTTCCGTCTGTGCTATTTTTGGTTCCCTGTGAGATCCTTCTTACAAGAATATGGAATTAGAATTTGAATACAGGCATAGTAAGAGCATTTTTGCATGTGTGCCCACACCCCTCCTCCCCACACACACCTCCATCAGGGAGCTTCACTGCTGAGCAAGGTCAAATTATATCAATAAGGCACTGCAGGAAAATCTTTTAGATTCCCAGATTGGTTAGAGAAATTAAAAATCTTCTCCTGGGATTGTCAAATCAAGGAATGCTGTTTATTTTAAGGATCACTGTAGCATTATGTATATATGACTCATTAATCACCTTGGCTTGGAAATCTATGTCAAATGAGGAACCTATTACACTTAGAAGATTTGCACAGAACGGCCAGAGCCTGCCTGTCTTTAACCACAGGGTCTAAGGGAAAGAAAAGCCTTCCTTTTCTGCACAGAGAATGTGAAATTATGGACAAGTCCCTGCAATTATAGACTGAGTTACTTAACCTTGCTGACACCGATTCTCTCCCGTAGGTCTCTTTTGGGAGGAGTAACAATCAGTGTGTGCTTGTGGCAGAAAGAGATTTACTGGAGAGGTTAAGGGAATTAATAACTTTAGATACAGTATGCACATCCCTAGCACGGTTTTAGCTGTGGCTACACACAACTGCGCTTGGCCTCAGCTTTTATAGTGTCCAGAACAACTTCAGCACAGCAGAAGGGCAATGTAGGATAATTCATGTGCAACATCCCAAAACCAAACCCTGATAATGCCTGACGCTGGGCTCTGGGCAGAATCCAGATATCTACACAGATGTCCCTTGCTTGAAACAACAGCTGAGGCTTGACAGTGCAAGAAGACCATGGACAATTTTAGCCAGCAGAGTGCAGTTTTCCAGCAGGACTGGTTCTGCAGTCAGCACACAGCAGCTGACCTGATCAGCAGGATGAGAGCCTGTGTTTCACTCAAGACTTTAAAAAGGCACTTGATGAACTCAGTTTTGTTTTCCATTGATAAAAGTTTTAAAAATTAACCTCCCAAGGGACCTAGAGGATACACTTGCAAGCAAGAGAAAGATCTATTTGCTCTTCTCCTGCTGGAGTGATACTACTTCTGAAGGAAATGCAATGCACTTATTTATCTCCACGGTGTTGACAATGCAAGGCATTGATTGTGCTTTTAGAAGAAGTAAGACCACCACAGCTGAGTCAAACGTCTTGAGCTAGGAATGAACCAGGCTGTAAGCTTTGCTTATTGAGAAGTCATTAAAGCATCACGTCTCTCCAGTACACTTCCATAAAAGACAGGGCAGAACATTGCTGTAACAGGATTATAAGCTGCAGACTGATGAACAAAGACTGTATTTACTGACTTTTCTAAGGCAGTTTTAAAATGTATCCTTAATTTGTCAATGAACATTCATACAATGACATTAACATTAAAGGCACTGATTAAGTATCATTGTGAAATTGTTGCTCTAGGTTTTCAAATCTCTTTCCAGATGTTAAGGAATTGATCCTCGTGCTAGTCACTGAGGAATACAACTATTTGCACAGCACAGTAGATGGAAGCAGGACAAAACACATTCACAAAGGTTTTTGCAGGCTGTATCTGCACTCATCACAGTACAGTCCTGGCAATTAGATCGCTCAGTACAGAAATCCATTTGGTTTGGCTGCCTTAACCTGAAACTTTTCCTCAGCTGTGGGTTTCCAAAGATGTCAAGAAAAGGGGAAGGTGTATACTCCCAGATTTGTCTCAGTGTCTCTGGGCATGGTCTTGGCTTCCTGAGCTCAGACATCCCCAAATGGATATGAAGGAAAGCTAGGACTAGAATTCGTGACGCTCGGTTTGTGGCCCTGTAGTTTAGAAGAGTATTTTAGATATAGAAAGCTTAAAAGGAAAGTAATTTAAATTAAAGGAAATAAGAAGCAGTAGCATGGATGAGAGAGGTGGTGGCAGGTGTAGGGATTCAGTCTGTTTTGCTGCAGTTCTCTCTGAACTGTAAAACGGACTTGATACACTTACAACTTCATCCTCATTTTCCTCCCGGTGCTTCGACTCTGGCTTTGCCAAATTCCCATCGGACTGCACTGGGAAGTCACCTCACAAAAGGAACTGTAGCTTAAGCTGCTGTTGCCTGACTGAAATCATACGATGCAGACATTCTGCCAAGTGAGGATCAAACGACTTGTTCAGACAGTTTAATAAAAGGTAGTCAAGATTTCAAATACCATAATAAAAGCAGCTCTTGCCACCTCTGAGCTCTCCATTGGCTGCCATGGCTCAGAGGTGCAGGAACTTCTGGATCATATATGCATCATTCCACAAGGCAGTGAGGTTCAGCACTGCTCCCAAGGTAAAAGGCTCAATGCAAACCCAATCCCTTGAATCCCAGCCTCTGAAAACCAAGCAGCATGGCAATGAAAGTAGCCCGTGAGGCTTCCTGCCCCAGTAGCCCACATGGCTTATGAGAGAGCAAATTCAGGTAGCCAAGAAACATCTAGCAACAGGCAATGAGAGCAGAGAAACTTAATGGGATGGAGAGAGAAACCTCTGCCCCAGAAACACAAATTCAGCAGAATGGCAGATGCCAAACTTTCACCCACATGCATGCTCCTAGGAAGAGCAGGATCCATTACATCAAGTGAATTTAAAACACCCCAATCTCAGTGGGGGAGAAGTTCAGTGCACTAACTGCACTTGGTGTCCTACACTGGCTTTATCCAAGGACTCTCAGTCCACCCTACAAGTGCCTGTTTTAATCCACTCTAAAAGCAGATTAAGCCAGCTCACAACAAGGCAGTTTTGATGTTGGATGGCAGTGCCACAGAGCAAAGCAAGGTGCAGCAGTTACTGCACTTCATGTCCTCAGCTGCTGCACTGGTCTATAATTTCCCACAAGGGTATTTCCCAGCAATAGGGTACAAGAAAGTCCCAGTAACAATTCACCTAACAGTAAGTAGTTTCTACTAGACCTCATTTAGGTCTTTTTAAAGGCTCTGGTTTGATTCATTATTTTACTTGTTCTACTAAACTCAGGTCAACTCTCTTTCTGTAGGACCCAAACAAATATAACAGACCCTAAGGCATCTTATCACTGTCCTATGAACTATACCCTTGCCAGAGGAGATGCAAAAGAAAGAACTTGTGAAAGGAAATCTCCAGAATGGTGTGAAAGAAATGCCATGCTTTGGAAACAAAGGTTTGTGCTCTTTCTCCTTGACTGAATCAACGAGGTTCTTGCTCTGAGTTAGAAACAGTCATAAAGAGGAGGTTTTGGCAAAGAGTCACACGTTACTGGAGCTTTCTGCTGCAAGCTGCTAAGAATGAAACTGTGTTCATTTCCATTACAGGATAAGAGAGAGATCAGCTTTTGTGAACACGTTGGTTGAAACAGTCAAACTGATGTGATGATGAATCTCAACACAACGTATTTTTTACTCACAGTGCCTCCTCCCACTGCAGGCAACAGGAGTTACACATGTGCAGCCCATCAAAAAAAATTATCTCCTTTCAAAAATTAATCATAGCAAGTGAAAAACAAAACCCAAAGATCATTAACTGAACCTCAGGACTCAGTAATTTCCAAACAGAACAGATAACAAAGTGTTTACCCCTGCATGGATACGCAGATAAAAAATCTTTCCATTTCCGGGTCCACAGCTCTGTACAGAACTCTCCTCTGCAGGAGGTTAGGGCAGCTCTGTGGCTGTTCTAATTTGCTCTACGGCTACTCCAATGTGCACTGTCTGCAAATAATCTGTAGGCGCTAAAAGGGAGTCAAAGGCATGACAAATGGGCATCCCAGCATCTCTCCTAGGCACACCCCTCTTCTCTTGTTTTCCTGATTTTCTTTGCAGGAGAGGGAAAATGCTGATGAGCAGCAAATTCAGCTCTTTGACCAAGTTCCCCATGCAGATGAGGAGACCCTCCCTGGACCAACAACATCTGCTTTACACATAAATGTACCTGACCTGAGAGATTAGGCACGAAGTGGCCTCATTACGTGAGCATAATCTCCTTTAGATCTCACAGGAAAGAGGAGGTACAAGACTCAGTTGTGAAAATCAGCTCGCTCCATCTCAGTCCTGCAGTGCCTGCACATCCAAGAGTCGTAACAAACCCAGAAGGCCTTTTGTCTTCTCTAGAGCCAGTCTCTAAGGCCATGGATTCTGCTAGGTTTGCTTTAGCTTGGATATGTAGTGTCAACACAACAGCAGCTCCTGCTGCACGCAGATTGGTGGAGAAAGTAGGTCACCACCAGACAAGCTGTTCTCAGAGTAGTGTTTCTCTCTCCTCTCCCTTCCCTCTTTGTAAATGAAGAGTGCTAAACTAGTTGCTTTGAAAAGCTTATAGGCGTTCACCCTGTCAAACAGAAGTGGAGCCATTTTGCTGAGTGTGTCACAGCTCTAAACAATTATTTTATTATGCAATTTAGAACAATGTGCCCTGTCTGTAATAGGCTTCAGAGGAGATGCCACTCATTAGGACTAAAATTCAAATTAATTACCAAAAAAGGTGGTTTGAGTACTAGAAAACAAGGGAAGTGTGTAAGCAAGACTAAAATAATTATAAATATTACATGAATATTCATGAAAAATGCAGATTTTCACACAGTTTGTGGTTTTGTGTTGCAGAAAATGAGTTTCAGAGTTGCATGTCAAAAGAACAGTCAGACCCCAGGTTTTAACTCTGAACACAGCACATTCAGTGAAAAGGTCTTACATGTTCAGCAGACAAAAAATCTGTCATGAAACCATAGCATCCATGTGACTTGCCTCAACCAGCAGCACTGCTCAAAGGACATGGATCTGCCCTGGGCAGAGATGAGCTCTCGGTCTTCAGATCTGATTTACCCTCTCCCTGTAACTACCCAGTTATGCTGGGGTGATAAATACAAAGACACACCCATGGATGGGTTAGTCATCGAGCAGTCACCATGAACAAATGAATCTAATGTGTGATTTATCTCCTTTGCACACTCTGAATTACACTGGGAACATTGGTGACTCCTTAATCCACTCCTGATGGTTTAATTATCTCCCTGTATATGTCCTGAGACAGTCATCCTTGGAAAACAGAAGAAAGCATCACTATAAATCCAGCATGTCAGTCACAGACATTACCTTGAAAGGGCTTTCTCTCCAATCATGCCTCTGATGAAGTAGTGAGGGTGCAAGCTGTACTACCAAAAACCTGTCTTATGTTCCTATTTTCAGAAAAATTATTCATTTCAAGAGGAGTATTTTGGAGCAGGTCCAAAAGAGGGACACAAAGATGCTCAGAGGGCTGCAGCAGCTCTGCTATAAGGACAGGCTGAGAGAGTTGGGGCTCTGCAGCCTGGAGAAGGCTTCCAGGAGACCTTAGAGTAGCCTTCCAGTATCTGAAGGGGGCCTACAGGAAGGCTGGGGAGGGATTATTGACAAGGTCTTGTAATGCCAGGACAAGGGGCAATGGGTTTAAACTGGCAGAGGGGAGATTGGAACTGGATGTTAGGAGGAAGTTGTTTGCAGTGAGGGTGGTGAGACACTGGCACAGGTTGCCCAGGGAGGTTGTGGCTGCCCCCTCTCTGGAGGTGTTCAAGGTCAGGCTGGGCAAGGCCTTGAGTGAGCTGTGCTAGTGGGAGGTGTCCCTGCCTATGGCAGGGGGTTGGAACTAGATGATCTTTGAGGTCCCTTCCAACCTTACCATTCTATGATTCTATGATTCAAGAAAGTCAGATGTGGAATTGGATCCCATTCAAGTCAACAGAGCCACTCTCAATGACTGTAAAATGAGAAGGATTGGGTTTGTGTCCATCTTTAGCATTTGATGTGTAATTTTTCCATGGTACATATATTTCCTATATATAATGCAAATTTTCCTCTCAATTTTTTTCTTCTGCTTACAATATTAGTAGCTGTTAATGAACATTAAATCCATTCTGGTTTTATCATATCCTTTGAGTCTCTGTGTGAGTACTTCACCAAAGTTTCTCCTTAATTGCAACCTAGTGTTTGAGGGAAAAGTCACCATAATTTATTTGTTCCACCTTTGGCCACAAGCTACACTGGCCACAAAGCTTCAGAAAGAAAAAGCATTTTCTCTTTTGATCTGAAACATTGCAAGTACTGGGCCCAGTACACTGTAGCCAGTGATGAATCCTCCACTGTTAGTCAGTTCAATGAGACCAGACATGGACATAGAAGACTTTGAAATAGCAGTGGGTTTTGGGTTTGTTTTTTTTTTCTGCAGGACTTGTGGTACAAAGACCTGTATGGAAAAATGCTGGGCAGCAAATAAATAGAATTTTATCTTCAGAGTTATTTTATTTACAGAACTGTCATGCTTGTATGGCTCAACCATAGACTCATAATGCCAGGTCTTACAAAAACACAGGTCGGAAAGAGAAGGTCTGCCCCAAAGAACAGTCTCTCTGCTGTATAGTTTAGACAAACAAATGTCTAAAGACATTTGTCTAAAGACTAAATGACAGAAAGAAAGAAAGATGTGATAGTTTATCACTGTAGTATCTGTATAGACAAGGGGAGAGTTGACTATTGCAGCAGTAAAATTTCCAAAGAATGTCCAGGTTAGCAATTAAAAGGGGAGGGGGTGGAGCAATGTGGAATATGCTTTAGCCAGATCTAGTCTGTAAATGTCTTATTTAATTGCTGTTGCATTACTGAAATTACTACCTTGAGGTTCCAGCCAAGATCAAGCCCAACTTCTAGTAAATAGGCACTATGCCTTACATATATCACCAAGTGTGACATGGGCTCCACCCTGACATTGAGGCGCTGGAGAGCTTCCAAAGAAGAGCAATGAAGCTGGCAAAGGGTCTAGAGAACAACTGCTCTGCAGAGTGGCTGAAGGAACTGGGGTTGCTTAGTGTGGAGAAAATGAGTCTGAAGGGACATCTCACTCTCCACAGCTACCTGAGAGGAGGTCACAGAGAGCTGAGGATCCGTCTCTTCTCCCAAGGAACAAGTGATAGGACCAACAGCCTCGAGTTGGGTCAGCAGAGGTTTAGATTAGACAGTTGGAACAATTCCTTCACTGAAAAGATTGTCAAGCACTGGAACAGGCTGCCAGAGGAAATTCTGGAGTCATTACCCTGGAGGCATTTAAATCATGTGTAGAATATGTGGTGCTGAGGGACACCTCTTAATGGTGGCCTTGGCAGTACTGGGTTAACAGTTGGACTGGATGATCTTAAGGGTCTTTTTCAACCTAAACAATTCTATGATTCTATAAAATGGTTACATGTCAGGTACAAAACTATTCCCCCACTTAAGCAGTGACACACTTATCTGAGTAATTCCCTCAACTGATGAGATTCAGGCAGCCTCTGCAGGAAGGAGACAGTAAAAGGGGTCACACGAACTGACCTGGCTGTACTCTAGGTGTCCTAGTGCACATCTCAGATGTGTTGGAAATGAAAACATCTCCACTTACCTTATTGGATTTACTACAGTCAGGGTCAAATGTACTTTATAGCTAACATACACATAGGTTTTTTCTCTTTGCTCCATCTCCCCTTCACTTTTAGGAACTGTGGTTGTGTCTTCCTCTATGATGTATCTAATATCAGAGGGGGGGAAAGAGATACTCGTCTGATGTGGGAACAATTTCTCCTTTGTATCAAAGAACCATCTGCTAATTTACAAAACACAAACAAAGTTACTGGATGTGCAAGAACCCCTGTTGGGAAGCCAGGCACAAACAGTGCCTTGTACCAAGTTAAGGAGTGCTGTGTTTATTCTGGAATGCACAGCTCTCTGGGTTGCTTTTATCTTTGGATATTTTTCCTCCTTTTTCTGATTTTTATTGATCTAAGTTCAGCACAGTGAAAAAGTTCTAGCAAAATAATAAATACAGAGTATTTATAGAATGCTTTTCCTACTGTCAAAAGCACGTTTCTAGGGAGAAACAGAAATCATATGGAGCAGCAACTATTCTGCAGGCTGATGCAGGAAAGGTTGACAGCCCTGCCTCCCCTGCCTCACTGTTTTGAAGCCCTGGTCTCTGTCGACCCTCTGTTTTCTAAGCAGTTGGTTGACACAAGAGTCAGGTTAGTCCAACAGCTCTTTTCAGTCTCTCTCCCTGCCTCCTCTGTGCACCATGCAGGGCCAGGCACAATGCAGCATTCGGGAAATACCTCAACCTTGTCCTTCTTCAGTTGTTCTGCAAGTGAGAAATAGGGAAAAAAAGGAAGTAAAAAGAAGCCAGAGATAGCTCCCAGGTTCCTAATCTGCAGCGAGCAGAGCGATGCGCAGCAGTTACTGTGGTCAGCCAGCTCACTGTGGTCTCGCCACAGACCAGGACAAAAAAGGTCACCCTCCAGAAGATGCAAAATAGGAATCATCCAGAAGGAATGGATGTAAAGTGGTCAGGTTCCCATCAGTGGCTGTCTAGTGTTCAGACCTTTTTCTTCATGTCAGCTGGCACTGAGCTTTTACAGCAGCCAGGAATGTTGAAATACCTGTAGACAGACCTGCAAACCTGTGTCCTGAAAACCGGAAGTGTGTGTGGCAAAGATAAGGCTGTGGGAAAAAAACACAACTAACCCAACACTTGGAAAACAAGCTACTGAATGACCCAATTCATAGAATCATAGAATCATAGAATGGTAAGATTGGAAGGAACCTCAAGGATCATCTAGTTCCAACCCCCTGCCATAGGCAGGGACACCTCCCACTAGTACAGCTCCCTCAAGGCCTCCTCCAACCTGGCCTTGAACCCCTCCAGGGAGGGAGCAGCCACAACCTCCCTGGGCAACCTGTGCCAGTGTCTCACCCCCCTCACTGCAAACAACTTCCTCCTAACATCCAGTTGCAATCTCCCCTCTGCCCGTTCAAACCCATTGCCCCTTGACCTTGTCAATAGTCCCTCCCCAGCCCCCCTTCAGATACTGGAAGGCTATAAGCTGGACTAAAATTGATTTACATCAAGAGGTTTGGGGGTTTAGTTTTTCTTACTAATTAAGCATTTGAGGATCTTACCACATTGACAGGCCTGAAAGGTAGAGCAGAGACAGCAACAAGGATAAACTAAAGACATTTTTCTTTTCCTCTTGCCTTGGTTCAGGTGAAAAGACAAAAATTGACCCCCAAAACATTCCAAAGAAGTTAGAATCCCCAAGTGGAGTAGAGCACATGGGGTCACCCTGAGGTAGCACATCTCCACAGTAGTGTGTAGTCATGTTAGCAGAGACATAGCACCATATGAAAGCAGCTTCCCCATTTCTGAATGCAAATCCACTCCCAGAAGGGCAGGAGGATGTTTTGTGGACATTTCCCAAGCCTGATGGCTCCAGGAGTAGGTCACAATGTGCCAGCTCCCTGTCTCTGTGCTGGTGGCACAGAGATGTACTGTATCTCCATGTCCACTGCAAGCTCAGGCCCTCTGTGCAGGTTGCAGATAAGGATGTCAGTTACAGTGACAGGCTTTTAGCTACAGACAGGTGCCCATCAGGAGGTAGACAGGACACCAGGCTTACTGTACAGAACATCCATGGAGAGTTCAAGGCACCAGCTTCCAGGATATGAAGTGGTGACACACTTCAAGGGTATGAAGCCCTGACAAGAGTGTCAACTCTGATGCATGCAATCTTTTCTTTTTTTTTAATTTAATTTTAATTTAACCTTGTAACTGAAGTCTGATGCACTGCAGATAGGCAACTGCAAACATAAAACCAGGGAACTAATCCACTGTGCTATGAAATCCCAAGATGCAAATGAGAAACAAATGAACACAAGACTGCCCAGTGTCTCACAGAAGCAGGTCTAAAATTAAGAAGCCTTCTCAATATTGCAATACTTTCAGGTATCAGTAAAAAGCCCATGCAGGTAGGGGTGTGCGTGCTTATACATGTGTCCTGCAAGTATGAGTTGCAGTTTGTCACCTAAGCTGGCAGTCCAAGGAATCCTGCACAAGTTTCCACAATTGAACCATGGACCTGTTTCCCAAAAAGCAGGAACATGCTAGATTAACAGTGGAGTTTTCAATGTGTAATTTACACACAATAAACTACAAAACTCTGGTTTTTATGATGTTCAAGACAACTGTTCAGTAACCTGAAGCTATACCTATGCTAACATTTGCTTTACATGTGACAATGCAGTTGCATTCTTCTACATCCTTTCCAGCCTGGAACCACAGGACTGAAAACCAGCAGCGGCCAGTGAAGCCAGCAAGAGTTCTTCTAACTGCCAAGAGAGATTTTACCCAGTACATGTTAACAAATGCTCCTGAGCAAAGTCCATTCCACTGACCTTTCTACTCCCTCTTACTGCAGGAGATGCCAGCAAGCCTTGAGTGCTGCTCTGCAACATATTAGCTCATTTTGTTATGCAAATTTCATCTGCATCAAAACACAGGCTGAGTGCTCTGCCAAGAGCAGTTCTGACCACAGCAAATAGCAGCACAGAGGCACTGGTCTTGCATTACCTCCCCGGGGCAGGCTGTCATTATTCTCTGTCCACACATGCCAGATCTGCTCACACCTGAGGCCTGCACCATCATGGAAGCCATCACAGGTACCATGGAGTGCCAGCATGGGGATCCTATGCATCAAAGAAAATGCCATCCAGCCCACTTTTGGAAACATATATAGATATAAATACACACTGAGTGCAAGCTAGGATAGCTTTTCAGAAGGGTTAAAAAGTTAATCTCAGGTAAAGCCCTGTCACCAACCTTTTTATCTGCTTTTACAAGGAAACCATTTCCAAGCAATATTCCAGGTATTTCAGTACCCTGCACCAGTTCCACCACTCCAGGACAGTTACCACAAACTTGACATCAAGCTCATCTGACATAAAGAGTCCATGCAGGTGCCATTATCCAAGATGTGAGCATGGAAGGGAAAAATGCTGGCTATGATTCCTACAGATCTGAATAGGAAAGTATTAAAGATGAAGTGATTTTACCCAACATCACTTCCTGCTTTGTATTCAGCATTCCTGCAAACAGATTGTGTCATTCACCACTCAGAAGACCCCAGTATTTTCTAGTTTATATTATTTCTGTAATGCAGAGGCTATCCACTCAAATACCCAGGCTATCATGTAACATCTTTCTTCCTCTGAAGGGACTACATGGAATATTCAAGGTTGGAGCTGCTTTAAATAGTTTCCATTGCCCTGTGTACACAGCCTATGATTCTTCCCTATCATCCTCCAGCACTTTTCCACTGCAGCCTTCAGACGTCACACACTGCCTTATGCACCTATCAGCTCTCATATAGCATGGGGTAAATTTTAGTTTCACTTATGTTTGCATAATCCCACTAAAGCCAGAAGGATTGCCTGGGTTTATCTCAGATCAGAAGACTGTCTCAAGTTAGGCTGATCTATGTAAGTGCTTGGAAGGAGCAATTATGTTCTGCAGGGAAAGACAAAGGTTTCAGAATTAGGCTGACATAGGAGTTAATATGGCCCACACATGAATGTATTAAGTACTGTCACTGCTTGGCCTTGGGAGACATTTTTGCTGAGAATGCAATTTTTTTTATTTTTTTTTTTGGTTTTGCATAGGATAAAGCCAAACTGCTGCTTGGTTTGAGTTTTTAATAAACAAGAGCAATATTGTATCTGATATTGTTAACAGTAGGGAGAGTGATCTTTCTGGATAATAGTGATGTATTATGGCAGAATATCCAGCTACTACCACTGGTGATAGATTAAATAGATTAGAAGAGAGGAAAGAAAAGACAAAAAATCAACCCAGGCTCTTGCTGCAGTAGCAATGAACCAAAATTCTTATTCTCTTCTTGTCCCAAATGACTTGGCATTGCCTGGGCCCTCAAACAGCTGCCATATTTCACTCCAGAAATGCTGCATTTCAGTTTAAGTTTGCCTTTTAAATTCAGTTTTGTAAAGCATTGTGGGATTTCCCAGACTGAAAGACATCATATATAAATTTAAAATATTATTATTATTATTTCAAAATTATTTATGGATACCATCTGTTCCTAACTCTGTTACTGTCTCTTCTTTTTAATGTTCTTATCACAGACTGCCTTGCTTATTACTTGCTAAATTGGTCAGAATTCAGTTCAAGCTATCTTTGAGTTATATGTTTACCTCAATGAGTGCCTGCCAAGAATGATGTTTATGGCGTATCTTGCATTGATTTTAGAATTTCTGAAAGTAATAAAGCACTGAATGAGGTTCATTTCTTCTCCCAAATTAGAATCCATCATATTAATAGAGCAATAGAATCCTGTCGTCGCTTCCATTCGTTTCTTTCATCAGCCCGATAGGAAAGAGAGGTTAACTTCACATTCATTTAGACTGGAGGAAGCAGTTGGTTTATTTTTAAAATCTTCAGGAATGATCATTCCAAATCTGATTCTGCTACCCCTTTGTGTAGAACAACCTTATAAGCCACCAGCTTGGCTCCTCCAGAGCAGGGCACTGCTCCTTGCAGCAACAGGACAGGACCAAGCTCTTCTTCATCACTTGCACTGACTACATGTTGAACAGAAAGTGTGCCTGGGAAGGGCCTGGTCCCCATTGCCTTCTTCCCTTACCCTGCTCTGAAGTGGCAGGTTTGGCTATATTCCATTTCTTTCTGTATATACATTTGCTGTGTTGGGTAGAGATGGTGCACATGCTCCATCCACAGTGCTCTCCACAGCTGAGGTTGGTGGGGCTGGGATTACACCAGCACAGTTTGAAGGCATGCAAAGCAAGCAGTATTCCTCTCATTCTTGGGATGTGGCACTTGCACATCATCTCCTCGTTATGGTTCTGCCTACAGTCACCATTTAGTCCACATTTAGACTTCTACAACTCACCCAAAGTATAAACCTTTACATCAGCTGTTACTATGTCAGTTTTCACAAGCTTTATGCAAACAATAATGTACAGTTCAGGGGCAAAAATCTCCCAGTAGGATTAGTGAGGTTATATTAGAAATCATGCAGCAGATTCACCAAACAAACTTCTTACCCTACCAGCAATCCTTGCCTCACTACAGCTGCCTGGAATTTTTATTTTCTTGATTTTAACTTCATAACTCCGTTTTCCTTTTCCTTCTTGCTTCCTTTTGGCTGATATATTATATAGCTGCTGAAACAATCCTCTAGCCAGGAATGCTGGATGAGTGGCTGCCTGTGGATTGGTGCCAACACTGCGCTGGAAACTGGAAAGCAGCACAGACTGGCTTGCATCCTTGTCTCCTTCCAGACAGAGAAAAAAACCCAGAGCTCCTGGTTAGAGAGTGCTGACCTGTGAACTCAGGATTTTCTCCTACCTGCCCCTGTGGACACACCAGTATTTTAGAGGCCGTAGACTAACCACACATGATGCCAGGTTGCTCTTCCTGTGTCCTTTGCTGGATTTTGAGATTGCCAGGTTGAGATCCGTGAGGCATCGATTAGAATCCCAAAGGCACCTCTTGAAACAAATGTTTTGTGCATCTTTGTAGCAGATCACCCAACAGAGCACATAGCTCAAGCAACTAACGGAGCACAAGTCTGCTTCCAATGTGTCAGATAATAATTGTGCTGTAGCACCACAGTGCATACATGAATAAATACAATTCTAAATTCAATGAGATATTCTCCTTCTGCTGCTCCTCCTGCCGCAAATGAATACACCAGCAATTAATTACTGTGCTCGGCAATTCCCTGCAGCAATTGTGTAATAGATTCATTTTCAGTCCCTTGTCTCCTAACCTTTCAGATAAGTTTCATGGGTCTGGAATGGCAAGCAGAAAAATATATGGGTTTGTTCACTTAATGTTTGTAAATGTTGCAGCTCTCAGATGCCAGGCATAACTTTCTCAAAGTTCTGCTCCGCTGCTGATGAATACAGCAGTAGGGTCAAGCAGGTTCATCTGAAATCACAGTATCACAGTATCACCAAGGTTGGTGGAGACCTCAAAGATCATCCAACCCGTTACCACAGACCTCAAGACTAGACCATGGCACCAAGTGCCACGTCCAAACCTGCCTTGAACACCTCCAGGGACGGTGACTCCACCACCTCCCTGGGCAGCCCATTCCAGTAGGGAATGACTCTCTCAGTGAAGAACTTTCTCCTCACCAAATCCCAACTAAGCATGAGAGATCTTCTCAATCAGAGATACCTGCATGTCAGATTTGATGGTGAAACTTTTGGATATTTAAATTACTAACAGTTAAGAAATAGCATGATAGCAGTTCTTAGTAGCTGTCACCCATGGAAGTGGTTAGGATTAATCCAGTATATCCTGGCCTCTGTCAAGTTCTGTCACTGACTTCAGTGATGTCAGGATTTCATCTAAGGCACTCTTTGTGTTTCACTAACAGAATGAGGAATTGGAAGCAATGTGCTGTCCCACCTCCCCTTCAAACATTCATTTTTAGGATGCACCAATAGAAGTTGCTGAGCACTTGCAGCCATTATGAAGAGGACTTCCTTATCAAGAAAAGCACAAAGCTATGTCCTGATCACATTTTGCAAGTGCTTAAAGTCCAAGGAGGTCATGTGCCTAGAGCTGACAACGCAGTGCAGGATGGACACTGAGCAGACGCTGCCTAAGTGATGAAATGCAGTGCAATGCTACAAGTGTCCTGATGACATTATTATCTACTGCTGCACAGATGGCTCAGGAAAAGCCAACTTCCTCTCGTTCTCCTGGGCAAGGGCAAGTGCAAGTCCAAGAGGGGAAAGCACAGGAATTGGGAAAAACTGGGAGGGAGGGGGGAGGAGGGGAAGCAACCTGAAATTTAAGCTTTCTGAACCTGAAATCAGTCCAAAGGAAAAGTCCTTGGGAAAATGAATTTCCAGACTGAAGGAGCAGTAAAAGTAGACTAGCAAAGCTGGAAAAAAAACCTCCTGAATCTTACAGACTACATTTCAATGCTGAGGAGTACCACATATGCAATATTCCAAGAATAACTCATTAGAAAAAAGTAACTGAGCTTTCTGGCTGGAAACACAGCATGACCCCGTGCTTAGAGTAATGGACTAGGACTCAGCTCTGTTTCTGCTACTCCCGGGCTGCACAACCACTGCTGTCTTCAGTGGCATCCTTCAAGACAGTGACTCTCTTCTGTTCAGATGTACAGTGCCCAACAAATAAAGGCTTGGCAAACAAACTATTAAAAATGACTAATTCACACTAAATGGGTTCTAGGGTGCTCTTTAAGCCAAGGCATAAAGAACAGAGTTTCCACAACTTCAAACTATTAATGAAGTAGCTGTAGGAATCAACTGCTCATGAAATAGGAAGAATATTAAATGTGTTTCCCACATTCTGTCTAGCTTTGCTCTCATCTTTGCTCAACGAATACTCATGCAGCTCTGACTAATTTATTAAAGCTGAGCTCAAGACTACACGGAACACATACTAAACTCTGATGTCCCTTCTATAAGGAGAAGTCATTTATTTGCTTATTTCAATCTGTCAAGTATCTTGATAGTGCATCCCAAGATGGAGGAAAACTGAATTTCCCTCCTGCTGAATAGTCTTTGGCTTGATCTTTTTTAATGTAAAAGCTGGCAATGAATCTGGTTTAGATCCAACTGTATTCATAAATTGGAGTGCACAGTGATTAGGGATGCTTCTGGACCTGGTGTTTATGTCTGTAAGCTGAGGAATGGCCACAGTCCCTTAATGCCACCATACAGCTTGCTTTCTACAGTTTGCAATAGCATCTACAGCTGACATTTCACCATTTTACAGTGGGGTTTCTCCTACTGTCTTGATCCATATAGGTGCCTACAGTAACTGAAGCCTGCCTTGGAGGCACACAGGATTTACCAGTCTTGGCTCCATATTTTGCAAAGCTTAGCCAGCCACTTGGCACATTCCACTGAAGACCAGCACCATCACTCACTGCCTGGTGACTTGGCACATCAGGGCTAATAGGCAGTATCACCTGTTGCTGAGTGACCCCACTAACGCCGTCTGGAGAACATCCACAGTGGAAGATGCAGCCATTTATCTCTGCAGTTACTGGTTGATCTTCAGTTACAAACTCTGGAGAGAGGCCTTATCATCTGCTCTCAATGCATGGAGCTCCCACAGGCCAGTGCAGCCACTCCCCAGAACATACAGATATAGTAGTGGCTACTGTCTCTCTCCAGAATTTCTCCAAAAGCAGCAGATTGGGGCTGCAATGCAGATCTGAAATACAGTGGGATTCAAACCTTGTTTCCAGCTGGCACCTGTCTAATCACTTCTCCATTAAAGAAAAACCCTGCTATGTAACTGCTGCTCTTCTCTTTGTACCTCAATCTTTAAACTTACATTCTTATTGTAGAAATTTAGTCAACAGAGGCAGGCAGATTAATTTTTTTTCTAAAGGGTAAAAAAAGAAAACTTTTTTGCACAGCACATCAAAACTCTATCTTTCAAAGACACATGGTTTGTGAAAGATTTTGTCAAGTGTTAGAGCATTACTAACCACTTTTCCATGCTGCCTGGGCCTCTGGAAACAATTGAAACCTAAGAAAACACAAGGGGTATGTCCTCATTTTCTATTATATTTTATTAATAGGATGGCAGGTGAGTCAGAGTTGAGACTTCATCTGTGCAGGAAGTCTGTGGATCCAACTTTAATCATCTACAAGCAGGAGTAAGGCAGAATAACAAGAAGGAAATAACCATAGGGTTGACCATCAAGAGATCCTATTTTTCTGTGCATCCCCATGTAACCTTAGTTCCTTCATTTGTCTCCTCTCCCATGTAGATGGTGCAGTCCACAGAAATGTGAGCATTAATTCCTTAATGTCCTTACTTTGCCTTTGAAAACGTAAAGCTCTCTTGCCTAACAGTTTAGGTGGATGTCCAAAAGGATTTACAAAAGTACTTAAGCAGGTTAAATGCCTACATCCCACTGACTCTCAAAGACTTTCCATACACCTGACACTCTAACTGGAGTAGCTATAAAGGAGAATGGTGTCATTCTATCTTTATACTGGCCAGGACACTGGAATAGCTTCTCAAGATCCTCTTCTAAGGACTACACCTTAGTCACAGTTAGATTGTTTGCTGCTGGTTATCACACTGATCTGAAGGAGGTACCTGTCTAGCTCAATGTTCTCCGTACCTCAAACCAGTACCTAAAATCAACACAAAGGTTAAACACTTAAGGTGCCACTGTTCAGACAGGGTTTGTTATCTGAGTGAGACCAACTGGCAAACCAAATGCTGGACATCAACAGAATGTACAAATGGTGACATTAGTGTGGTGCCAAATGCCCTGCTGTAGCTACCAAGTTGTCTGAATTTGTTTTGGATTACTCTGTGGCATAGCTGGCATGTACAGGCTTCTCCCAAACCAGAGCAGCAAGAAATGGCCCATTAAGGTTCCCTAATTGTGTTAGGCTGCTGCTGGAACTGGTTCCGTGTCTTCTGTCTATTACATTCTAGTTAAGACATTGATTCTGAATTTCTCTCTTCATCAGCTCAGAGATCCTGCAAGAAGGGTTCAGAGACGACAGAACGAGCTGAGCTTTTCCAATAACAGCAGCTGTTCAGCCCAGAGACCCAGTCAAGTATGACCAAAGGTGTGTGTGGAGACTGAACAGACACAGCTATAAGCTACCTCCTCTGAACACTAATACGGCTGCCGTGTGGGTCATGGTCAGCTTCCCACAGGTACCCACTCAGCTTCTTGGGTAGGTTTTGCAGTCTGCACTGAACTGACCTTCATGGGGCAGTTTGGTGCTACCTGTAACCAAGTGAACTGGGTTCACATATCTAACGTAAGCCTTTCCCTAGATGTACAGTGAATGTACCCTACCAGCAGCTGGGACTTAGAAAACTGCTTTTGTCATCAGAGAGGCATAGTGAAGGATAAAATAGAGAGGCTTAAATTACACTTTTAAACAAGCTAGAGAATTTGGCTAATGCAGAATGCAGCAAATGCTTTACACTCTGGGTGGGTAGTGCCTCTTACCAGGAGCAGAAAATGGTAGAGCTCAGGGTTTTTCCCCTTGATGACGACATGTATCCAGGTGGAATTTGAATTTTAGAAGCCTTCAAGCTCAAATTGTCTTAGGAGCTGTCAGTTTAAAAGAACACATTTCTCTTTGCACATTTTGGTCAGCAGTGTAATCAAGGGAGCCACATATGCTGGATCCTATTCAACTTAATAGATAGAAATTTGGCAGTAAAGTGTTCTCCATATGGGGTTTTCAGCTGCAGAAAAGCTTCTGCCTTTGCTATAAAATAGATTGGGACTGTTCCTTTCCAGAGTAGGCTGTCTCTTCATCTAGATGGTTGAGAAGAACTGGATTCAAATGCAAGCTGGCTCTTTATGTGGAACTAAGCACTAGTAAAAAACCCAACATGCTGGCTTTCAAAAGGTGTTCGTGATGTTCCCCTGAAATTCTGAGGGAGCTATTACCTGCTGTGTCTTGATTGCATTTTTGGTTTAGGTTTTATCAAGAGCACACAGGGAAATAGATTGGCATACCTGTCAGACACAACTTGTAGTGAGTAAATGTGTCTTGCCAGTCATTGATCTAACTGAGAAGGTGCAGAGTAGTGTTGGAAGGTGTGGCAGTCTAATGAAAACAGACATAGCACATCACACTGAAGTTACTTCACCAAATAAAACCATACTGGGATAAACATGCAGACACGTTTTCTCATGTACTGCAGCTATATGGCCTCACTGTACAGCCACAACTTTCTCACCAAACAAAGAAGTTTAGTTTGAAATAATTAATTTATGCAGGCAAAGCCAGAGATTTTCATAGTTGCCAAAGGAAAAGCAAAGAACAATTCCGAGGACAGGAAAAAACCCTGGGAATAACAGCATGAAATTAATGTAAATCACAAATAGCTCCTGTGAAGCAAATATAAGAACCTGTGAGAAACCAGAAATTAGTTCAATAAAGTAAATATGAACCACTGAGAAGAGCAAAAGAAAAAGCATGAGCACAAGAGAGATTGAGTAATATCTTAAATCAGTATTAACACCAAATGACCACTAAAGGAGCAAATACTTCTCCACTAACATTAAGTTATATGACAGTAGTTTCTTGCAGGAATGGTCTAAGTCTTAATGATTATCTTGCCTCAGCAGATGTTATGTAAGCCACACAATCCAAATGGATCCCATTGCAGCTGTCAGAAGATGCATCTATCCCAGCTGGGTGATGTTACCCAACAGGAATGTTATCAGGTAAAGCAGGCATAGAGGAACCTACCTAGAAACTGTTTAACACTCCTGCTCCACCACTCTAAATGTCTGCAAGTCTTTTCCTTAAATGGTTGGTTTGTGGCAGCTAATCCAGAAAGAACAGCTAAGAGGCCAGCACAGCTTTTCACAAAGCAAGCAATTATAATTCTTTCAATCCTGCTTTTATGTAATTGATATAATTAATGTTTTTTAGGTTCAAAGTTAATAAAAACCTCATACAACTCATTGGAGGATTTGTTCTTCAAGAATGTGTTATAATTACATTTTGCTCACCAGAAGAACTGAAAATATTACCCTTAACTAGTTTATTTCAATCACTGGTTCATTCTTTGAAGGTATTTGTGTCTTTGCACTAGAGGCTGAGATGAATTAGAATACATAGTGATTTCTGAGGTGGTGTCTGTGTTTTCTCAGTACTGCCCTGCTTTGGTGAGGCATTGGTTTTTGTTGTCTAAATGGGCTCAGATATGTCATTCTTATTACCAAGGCTTATTTAATTCATTTACTAGGTCATTGCTTGGGATAATATATGCAAATTGTACATATTAAGAGTGATATGAATTACATCAAGCATTGCCATTTATGTGGAAAATTCATCAAATGTTAATGTAAAATCTATAAATAGAAAGAATAAAATAATAATAAAACATGAATGTGCAGCAAGCATAAAAAATGAAGATCCTTAACTGCCCATTTATTAAGCAAATAAGGACAGCATATCCTTAGCCAGTGAGAAAAAAGGCAAGTGTGTGCTACAGGGACACTGATAACCATTTAAATCAGGTTCCCAGAATTGTGACAGGGTATGTGCTTGTGAATGAGGAAAATGAAACTTCATCTCATAAAGGAACTGCCACAACTCTGTTGGTTAGAAAGTGGTAGGGGAGATTTAAAACATAAGCCCACAGATTTAGTCTTTGTGACAAAGCTAATCACAGATTGCTTGGGCACCACAACAAACAGCTGGGGGAAAACTATAAAGCCCAGAGCAGTGGTTTATATCATTTCAAGTCTGTATTTAATTCTGTGACTCGGATGTTCTTGCTTGCAGGTACAGTCTGGGATGTTACTGGCCAGTCAGCAAGTGGTCTGAGTCTCTTAGTAATTCATTTTAGCGTCACTTAGCATTCTAGAATCTGGCAAAGCAACAACCCTTAGAATCTCACATACTCCTGTTGAGAGACCTGGAGCTTTTTAGTCTGGAGAAGAGAAGACTGAGAGCAGATTTAATAAATGTACATAAATCCCTGAAGGCTGGGTGTCAAGAAGGAAGGGACAGCCTCTTCTCATTTCTGCCCTGTGATAGGACAAGGGGCAATGGATGTAAGTTACAGGAGAGGAAGCTCCACCTCAACATGAGGAAGAACTTCTTTACTGTAAGGATCACAGAGCACTAGAACAAGCTCCCCAGAGAGACTGTGGAGTCTCCTTCTCTGAAGACTCTCAAGACCTGTCTGGATGTCTTCCTGTGCAACCTACACTAGACTATGTGGTCCTGCTCTGGCAGGGAAGTTGGATTCGATGATCTCCGGAGGTCCCTTCCAACCCCTAATATCCTGTGATCCTGCAGTCCTGTGATTTGGCATAGCTGCCAGGCTTTTCTAAAATGGAATAACTGAATAATAATGAAGGCCATTAATGATGATTAGAAACATTACAAAGAGTGAAAAAATTAGTAAGACAGTTTCTTATATTCAGAGATTGCGTCTGAGAAGAGCATTTTGGTAGAAATCACACATAATTACTAACTCAAGGAGAGGATATCAAAGGTAAGTTATTTGAATTTTCATTCTTTTGAAAAGAGTTCTCATTACTGTAGCCTCAACTGCTACAAGAAGTAAACTTCTCTCCCTTTTCCCAGTGGTTCATATAAGGTTTCCCCACTCGGTTGTTTTAAATCAAGTTTTTCTTTCCCCATACATTCATAACCACTTAAAACAACACACACACAGCCCTTCAGGAATCAGACACCAATGTTCTGCACGTTGATTTTCCTCTTATGACTGCTGCTTTAAATGAAGCATTTTTAAACTTTTCTTTATCATGCTAGATGTCATTAATTTCCTTTATCAGTCTCTAGCAGATTATATGCCTATGGAGTTTTCAATATATATTGCTAGCCTTTAGAAATCTCTGTCATAAAATCAAGAAGCGTTGCTTAACATCTGCTCATCTTTGTAACAGGGGAAAAACAAGGCCTTACTCTTCCAACAGCAGTTGTGCACCCAGAACCCTGTATCTGTGCTGTGAGTTCTGCACAAGCAGAACAATAAATCTCTGTGCGCTGGTTTGAGACTAATTGGAATATTTTAAAGGAGAAAATTAGATTATAGGCTGTGAAAAAGCAAACACTGGTGATGTCTCCTTCACTCATAGGCTTGCTGAGATGTATAAAAACAAGGACACAAATATAAATAAGAGGCAGAGTCTCTTGCTCTCTAGCTGGTGTGTGTCTTCTGGCCTCTCTGCTAACCTAACTAACCACTCTGCTTCTAACCTCCCTGGCCGATCATCCAACTCACCTTGCATGTAATCCAAACCCTGAGGTAAGGTAGAGGGGTGGGGAGAAGGTGGAAGGGTGGTTGGGAGCCCCTCCTGGGG
>VWYK01126838.1:7466-29778 GCA_013399775.1 Semnornis frantzii | reverse complement strand
CATCCTGGGGTGGACTGAGTAGAGCATTTCACAGAATGAGCCAGGTTGGAAAAGACCTCTAGGATCATTGAGTCCAACCTAGTGCCTAACCCTTCTAACTAACTAACCCATGGGACTAATTGCCTCATCCAGCCTCCTTCTAAACACCTCCAGGGATTTGTGTGTCAAAGCCTTTTAGCTAAGAATCACAGAATAGCTCAGGTTGGGAGGGAACTTGGAGATCATCTGCTCCAACCTCCCCACCATACCCAGGGACACCTCTCAGCTAGGCTCAGCTGCCCATCCAAGCTGATCTTGGACACCCCCAGGCAGGAGGCAGCCACAGCCTCCCTGGGCAGCCTGTTCCAGACTCACCACCCTCCTACTGAAGAACTTCTTCCTCAGCTCCAGTCTAACCCTGCTCTGCCTCAGCTTCAAAGCATTCCCCCTTGTCCTGTCTGTAGACACCCTCAGGAAAAGTTCCTCTGCAGCAGGATCCCTTCAGGTACTGTAGAGCAGCTCCAAGGCCTCCCATGGCTCTTCTCCAGGCTGCACACCCCCTCAGCCTGTCCAACACCAACCCCAAAGGCAAAAAAGATGGAGGCATTTAGTGTGGCTGAGTCAGAACCTTCAGGTTCACTAAGAAAATGAACAAAGCATGAATTGCCCTTCCCTAGAGGCCAGCTCTGAGCAGCAGGCAACTCATACAGAGTATAACAACAAAGAGCTTCTTAACTTTAGCTGCTGCCCCTCACCCCCCTTGCATTTTAGTACTGGTATTGAAGAGGTGTCATGATAGGGAGACCACCAAGAATTCCTTCAAGTAGTAAGAAGTAGCAATGAATTATTAGAGACTGAAACAAGGTCACTGCAGTGAAAGGAGTATTGGATTCAACTCCCTCATCTGGCTGAAATGGATGCTGAAGTAAGGAGCCAATTTGTTCCTCATTCATCTGATAAATGATCTTCCCACACACTTCTCTGTTCAGGAGAAGGCAGAGACAAATCTCTGCAGCCCAATTTTCCTGCCAGTTCTTTCCCCACCGAATCCCCAGATGTGGCCTCAAAAAAAAAAAGGATTGTACCTTGCAGAGGTGCCGCTGTTGCTTAGCATCTACGAAGTTCAGGAGGAACTCCAGCTCCCTTTCATCTCTCCCGGCCAGGATGCTGAAGGAGTGAGCTGCCACTGCCAAGTTCCTCCTCTTCAGCTGCAGCACAGCCAGCCTGGCAGCAGCACAGGCATCGCCAAGAGAGGGGCCGAAGGCTTTCCGAAGGTGAGCCAGGGCCTCCTCATACCTGCCTGTTGGGTAGCAGCAGGACAAGCTGTGTCACCCTTCCCATGCGGAGAGACACATCAACAGCACTCACTAAAGCAGGACTTGGGTTGCCTGTGCACATCTGAGTGTGAATTACACAGAATCCCAGAGTGTCAGGGGCTGGGAGGGACCTCCAAAGCTCAGCCAGTCCAACCTCCCTACCAGAGCAGGGTCTCCTAGAGCAGATCACACAGGAACACATCCAGGTGGGGTTTGGATATCTCCAGAGAGGGAGACTCCACAACCCCCCTGGGCAGCCTGGTCCAGGGTTCTGTCACCCTCACGGCAAAAAATTCCTCCTCATGTTTACATGAAACTTCCTTTGCCTCAGCTTCCACCCAGTGCCCCTTGTGCTGTCAGTGGGCATCACCCAGCAGAGTCTGGCTCAAGCCTCCTGGCACTCACCCTGCACATATTGATAACCATTGCTGAGGTCACCTCTCAGTCTCTCCTCTCCCAGCAGCACAGCCCCAGCTCCCTCAGGGTCTCCTCCTACCAGAGCTGTTCCATTCCCTTCAGCATCTTTGTGGCTCTGTGCTGGACTCTCTCCAGCAGTTCTGTGTCCCTCTTGAACTGGAAGCCCAGAACTGGACACAGTACTGCAAAGGCAGCCTCAGCAGGGCAGAGCAGAGGGGCAGGAGAACCTCTCTCAACCTACTACCCACGGCCCTTCTAACCCACCCCAGGATGGCATTGCCCCTCCTGCTCACCAGAGCACATTCCTGGCTCATGGTCTGCCTTCCACCCACCAGGACCCCCAGATCCTTTTCCCCTTTGCTGCCTTCCAGCAGCTCAGTCCCCAACCTATCCTGATCCCTGGGCTTGTTCTGCCTACATTTGCAGGCTCCTCTTGAGAAGTGCTGCACCACAATCTGTGCCCTTTTAACATTCACTTCTCCTCCTCTGCTCATTCCCTTTAGCCTGCTCAGCTGTGCCAAGGAATGGGAACTTACCATCTGCAATCAAAACATCTGTGTAGAAGATGTGATACTGCACATCCCTGCAGATTTTAATGAGTGCTTTGGCAATCAGCAGAAGATCCCTGAGAGTCTCTTCTCTTGACAGGTCTTTAGTAGCAACGAGCTCTGCTAACGCAGTCCTGCCGTGTTGGAGGAGCCACTGAGTGATCAACCTCTGGGGTTCATGCTTTAGAGACAGGATGGTTTGGATCACTGCTCCTGCCTCCACCTTCAGGGCTGAGATCAAATCTTGCACTGCCTCCTGTGTGGAAACAAGACCAAACATGAAAGGGCAACACCAACCAGGCATGGATAACCTGTTCTTACAGCTGCTGTCCCACAGCTCATCTGCACATCTTTGGAAGCTCTTTGCTCTTCCCTGTCCTCCTCCTGCAACATTTCCATTCTCAAAGCTTATATAGAATCATAAAATGGTAAAGTTGGAAGGGACCTCAAAGATCAGCCAGTTCCAACCCCCTGCCATAGGCAGGGACACCTCCCACTAGTACAGGTCACTCAAGGCCTCGTCCAACCTGGCCTTGAACACCTCCAGGGAGGTTGTGGAGCACAGAATCCAGGGTGATTCTGTGATTCACAACCTCCCTGGGCAACCTGTGCCAGTGTCTCACCACCCTCACTGCAAACAACTTCCTCCTAACATCCACTTTCAATCTCCCCTCTGCCACTTCAAACCCATTGCTCCTTGTCCTGCCATTCCCAGACCTTGTCAATAGTCCCTCCCCAGCCTTCCTGTAGCCCCATTCAGATACTGCAAGGCTACTCTAAGGTCTCCTGGAAGCCTTCTCTTCTCCAGGCTGAAGAGCCCAAACTTTCTCAGCCTGTCTTTATAGCAGAGCTGCTGCAGCCCTCTCAGCATCTTCATGGCCTCCTCTGGACCCACTCCAACAGTTCCATGCCCTTCCTGTCCTGGGGTCTCCAGAACTGCACCCAGGACTGCAGCTGGGGTCTGAGGAGAGCAGAGCAAAGGGGCAAAATCCCCTCCCTTGCCCTGCTGCCCACACTGCTCTTGCTGCAGCCCAGCACACAGTTGCTGTCTGGGCTGCACTCACACTGCAGCCTCAGGTTGAGCTTTTCATCACCGCAGACCCCCAGGGCCTGTTCCTCAGGGCTGCTCTCAGCCGTTCCCCACCCAGCCTGGAGTTGTGCTTGGGATTGTGCCTACCCAGGTGCAGGACCTTACACTTGGCCTTGTATGAAGAGCAGAAAGACAGGTTTGGGTGTCTGTCTGCAGAGTGCTTTGAACTCCTCAGAAAAACAAAACATCCTTACAGCAACAAGAGCTGCTGTGAGTAAGTGCCAGCAGGGTTTGGCTCAGCCAGGATAAACCAGCACAAATGCAACACATCTGAGTGGAGATGCAGCATTTCACACTCCCTGCAGGATTGGTGTGAGACTGGGGTAAAGCCTAAGGCAATTGACCACCTTAGAAGCAGAGAGACCATGCAAACATCTGGCATGATTTCCAGGCACTGTTTAACTGCAGTCCCCAGCATCCTCTCTGCCTCTAACTGCACACATGAGCTCTTCACAGGAGATGGAGAGGGACTCATGAAACCTTGCACTGTTCTCTACCCTCTTGTTGCTAGGTCTAACACACAGACACTGGAAGGCTACTCCAAGGTCTCCTGGAAGCCTTCTCTTCTGCAGGCTGCAGAGCCCCAGCTCTCTCATCCTGTCCTCATAGCAGAGCTGCTGCAGCCCTCTGAGCATCTTAGTGGCCTCCTCTGGACCCACTCCAACAGTTCGATGTCCTTCCTGTGCTGGGTACTCCAGAGCTGCACACATGAACTGTACAGATGATACCTTCTGCTGCTTCAGAGCAAGGTAAGTGAGTCCTCGACCGCTCAGAGCTTGCACGTTCCGGGGGTCCTCTCTGAGGATGGCATTGAAATCAAAGATGGCAGTTTTCTTCTGCCCAAGGTGGCCATAGCACCGAGCCCTGATGAGAAGGCAGTCTTCAGCACAGCCACCTGGAGGGGAGAAATGCAGCTAGGTTCACCTCAGGGCTCTCAAGCCTATCCGCTAAACCAAGGTATCAGAAACCCCAGTGTGGGAAAACTGCTGAGCCCCACTAAGGGGCTTCAAAGTAGCTAAGGTGGACCAGGTGATCCTTGAGGTTCCTTCCAACCAGGCATTCTGTGAAGTCAAAATGGTGCTGTAGACCTACATCTTGTGTTACAGTGACTGCAGGAATGGAAAGCAAATCCCACTTTAGTGGGATGGAATAGGAGCAGCACAGAGGAGAGAAGAAAGCTCCGAGGGGAAGACACATGAAGGATGGAGGCCATTTGGCTGCTTTAATAACCTGGTCAGAAGGCTGACATTGCTTTGGATAAAAGAGTCATCCAGATGGGCCTGACTAATTTCCTGTCACACTTAATTTGCACTGGGATTTGTGATACTAGGATACCTTTCCCCCCCCTACTCTCACAGAAGTGCTGCCCAGCTAACCCCACCGAGCTGACAGTGAAAATCATGTCCCAGCCAGTCACCGGCTGCAGGGCATAGATCTTTCTGCCATCCCTGCCCCTTCCTTTCAAAGCAATTTTGCTAAGGATCTTATTATGCCCAGAGTTGCAATCAATAACTGTGGCATCCCAGTGCTGGGTGATAAATCATCAGTGCCACTGTAAATAGTTTTTCACAGGGAGGTCAGCAAACACAGCGTCGTGCACAGCTGCCCGCAGAGCTGAGCCTGCAGACAGGCTCCCAGCAGCTCTTTAGCAGTAATGAGGCTTTCTCTCCCTCCTGAGCTGCTCCAAAACTTCTGTACCAAAGGTTATTATCGCTCTGGAGCTCCACCAGTTGGCTCCTCTAAAGACAATATCTATTTCTTAGCAAGCATCTGCTCTAGCAGGTGGGGAGCTGATAAGCTGGAGTGGCTGGGCTGTGAAACGGAGCCATCTCCAAGCAATTAGCAGGGCTTGCTTCCAGCTTCCCAAAGCAGCCTCTCTGCTTCTTGGTGCTGCTGTCATAACATTTGCTCAGAGTGAAAGGCAGATTTCCATACAAATCTGGCTTGGCTTGGAACCTGCCAGGAGCATTTCCATGTTAGCCTTAGGAAAAGCCAGGGGCAGAGATGCGTGTGAGAGGCTGCTCTAGCTGCTCTGTGCTGAGACTGCCCAGGATCTGCCCTGCCCTGCGACTGCCCAGGCTGTGTGCTGCTGCAACTGCTCAGGCTCTGCCCTGCGACTGCCCAGCCTGTGTGCTGCTGCAACTGCCCAGGCTCTGCCCTGCGACTGCCCAGGCTGTGTGCTGCAACTGCCTAGGCTCTGCTCTGCTGCGACTGCCCAGGCTCTGTGCTGCTGCAACTGCCCAAGCTCTGCACTGCAGCTGCCCAGGCTCTGTGCTGCTGCAACTGCCCAAGCTCTGCACTGCAGCTGCTTAGGCTCTGCGCTGCAACTGCCCAGGCTCTGCTCTGTGACTGCCCAGGCTCTGCGCTGCAACCGCCCAAGCTCTGCTCTGCGACTGCCCAGGCTGTGTGCTGCTGCAACTGCCCAAGCTCTGTGCTGCAACCGCCCAGGCTCTGTGCTGCAACCGCCCAGGCTCTGCGCTGCGACTGCCCAGGCTCTGCTCTGCGACTGCCCAAGCTCTGCGCTGCAACCGCCCAAGCTCTGCGCTGCAACCGCCCAAGCTCTGCTCTGCGACTGCCCAGGCTCTGCGCTGCAACTCCCCAAGCTCTGCGCTGCAACCGCCCAAGCTCTGCGCTGCGACTGCCCAAGCTCTGCTCTGCGACTGCCCAGGCTCTGCTCTGCGACTGCCCAGGCTCTGTGCTGCTGTGACTGCCCAGGCTCTGCTTTGCTGCGAAAAGAAGGCAGGTGGCAGGTTCCTTGCTGCACTGACTTTGTGTGCAGCCTGCTCAGAGTGATGAAACTAGCAGCACTACCTTTGGGAGGAGAGGTTTGAAGGTACTAATTGATGTAACAAACTGAAGCTAAAAGAGAGGAGCCTCTCCTCTCCCTCTCCCCTCCTTCTCCTCTACTCCCTTCCTTGTCTAAAATGGGCTGGAGCTGTCTCTCAGTAGCTTTTCCAGATTCCTCCACTTTTAGCAGGTGGATAATGCAATTTAAAAGTAAACCTCAGCTGTGCTGCAGGAGGATTTGATGTGCTGGGAGAAAATCACCTGCTGGGTTTTCTGGCCAGGTGAGGGAAGGGGCTGATGGCTCTGTACAACCCAACTGAACCCATTTTGAGGAGCTCAGAAGCCATTTGTGAGACAGCAGCCCTGCACTCACTGGTTAATTGCTCTATTTCATGGTCCAAATGAGTTGCTGCTTCAAACAAATTTTATTCTGCTCTTCACCTGCCTTTGTAAGTTCACTGTTTCAGCCTTCTCATGGGGAAAATGAGAGGTGACAGCTGGCTGGACATGCTTGCCCATCCACTGACCTGATTGCCCATGGAAGAACATCTCCTGGCAGTGCCTTAAAAAACCCTACCTGAAGCAATGATGGCAAAGGAAAGGTAGGCAATGGCCTCTTTGATGTCAGCATCCTCCTGCTTGTTCTTCAGGATGGTCAGTGCCCTGACATGGCAGTGCCTTTGCATCAGCCTCCTGTCTTCATCTTTGAAAATGTCCATGATTGGCAGCAGGCAGGAGGTGTCTCCAATTCTGATCACTTTCTTTAGCAGCTTGATGAGGTGAGAGAGAAAGAGAGAAGATAAATGAAGCCACGCTAATGCTGGCCCCTTAACTGTCTGCTGAAACAACTGTGCTCTCACCCAGTGCTTCCCCACCTTTCACTGGGGCTTCAGCCAGCCAAGGCCTAGGAGTCTCTTCCACTTAACTCCTCTCTGCTGGCCCTGGTGTAAATGCATGCTGGAGAAAACATTAATCCTTATCTTTCCTCACCACCACAGCAGCTGTGGAAATCATTCTGGGGAAAACCATAACACTGCCTTGCTCACTGAGGGCAGCATCTGCTGCAGACTGGCAGTGAGCTGAGGTTATAAATAGAGCTGAGCCACAGGATATTGCCCCCCAAAAGGGGAAGGTGTCTGTGGAACAGAAGGATCCCAGTGACACCTTTTGATTCTAAATCTGGAAGCAGTGAATTAGTGGAAAATCAGTGAAGTGCTGTGCTTTTCTTGTTCTTGGGAATCTGGGAAAAGGAGGGATTCAAAAGTTGAAGGCAGGAGGAGAGCAGTTATCAGCCTGGAGAAAAGAAGTCTTTGAGGAGACCTTAGAGTAGCCTTCTAATATCTGAAGGGGGACCACAGGAAGGCTGGGGAGGGACTATTGACAAGGGCTGGGAATGGCAGGACAAGGGGAATGGGTTTGAAGTGGCAGAGGGGAGATTGAAAGTGGATGTTAGGAGGAAGTTGTTTGCAGTGAGGGTGGTGAGACACGGGCACAGGTTGCCCAGGGAGGTTGTGGCTGCTCCCTCCCTGGAGGTGTTCAAGGCCAGGTTGGAGGAGGCCTTGAGTGACCTGTGCTAGTGGGAGGTGTCCCTGCCTATGGCAGGGGATTGGAACTGGATGATCCTTGAGGTCTCTTCCAACCTTCCCATTCTATGATTCTATGACCTCGATGGACCAGACACATCCATTTAACTTCTTGTCTCCTCTGCTTTGATTACTGAATACAAGTGTCTGGGTGCTCCCAGGCAGGGGAGACAAAAAGATTGCAAAGAGAAGGTTTTGGTGGCACCTTTGTTCCTTTTAGAACTTGTAGGAGGTGCAGGTAGGAGTGCAGCATCCCAGGCACAACCTGTGGTCTCCGACGAAGCCAGGACATGCATCAAGAGCCTTCTGAAATGCAGCAAATGACCCCAAACTTCTGTTTGTCACAGGGAATGGTGAGGTGGTGACAACAAAGCCTTTCTGTGTGCGGCCAGCAGAATCGATAGGGGATTTTTTAAAATGCAATAGTTCCCTCTGATGGTAGAACCTGGTTAAGTCAGCTCGGGAAGCCTTGCTGGGACACTCACCCTGCGGGAATCTCATTCATGGATCCAAGTCAGTAGTTCGCTAAAGAAAGGAAACGGCAACCCCATGTTTGAGCTTCTGGGTTTGCTTCTGTCCCCACCCTCCCTCTGAAAGGCTTCATCAAGACACTCAGGGAGCAGTTCTGCCTTCTTTTCTCCAGGGGAAAGTTGCTGATCCCATCAGTGGTGTCCTCGGGGCAGGATGGATGCTCAGTCATGCTCTGCCTGGCTGATGTGCCCAAGGGAGCAGTGCCACTAAACAGCAGGTGAAGGAATGGGCTGCATTTAGTCCTTGTGTGACCTGTGCTACACAAAGTCCTCCTTGTGGAGCCTCTGTTTAGCTCTTTGGAGTTCTGCTAGATGCTGAACTGCCTAAACCTCAGGAGAGCTCTGAGTTCCATTCTGCTAACAAGTGCTCACTGTTGGCTGTGCATGGAGCTTCCAGCAGCAGCCTTTAGTTTTAAAATGGAAATGCAAAGGAACCACTGAGCATGACAAGGTAATTTGTAACTTCATTGCAGGCTGGGAAAAGTAGCATCAAGTCAGGTCAAGTGCAGCTGTTCAGGAGGGAATGACCCTGAAGATGAAACCTTGCACTGCCCCAAACCACAGCAGGTTGCAAAGTTGTTTGAATGTCAAAATCACCTCTCAGGCAGGGAGGTTTGTTATGAAAGCCACCAGGTTTTAGCAGCATTTCCTGACTTTTTCAAAGGCCTCTGCCCAGTTTCCCAAGCAATCCTGAGAACTGTCTTGCAGCAGAGGTTGGGGAAAGTGCAGCCTCACTGGAAAAGCCATCACAGGTGGTGTGACAGGCCGAGTTCCAACCAGGTGGTCTCACAGTGCCTTACAGCTGTCAGGTAACTGAGGAGCAGGGAACAAGCAGAACATGGTGCTGGGGAACTGAAAGCTCTCAGAACACCCTCGGGCAAGCCTACATCTCTAAAGTGATCCCTCTGAAGCCCTACCACTCATCTTCTCTATCTGCCACAGGGGTTGCTAACCCTCCCCACCTCCACACTGCCACTCACTCTCTACTCCTCTCTCTCCTCACCTGGTTGCCATCATACATGAATCCTTTCTTCAGCTGCAGGAGTGCAAGTCTAGCCAGGATGGGAGACCTTTGTGGATTTCTGGAGAGTGCTACTGAGAGGAGCTTGTGAGCTTCTTCTACACAGCCCATCTGGTACAGGGCATCGGCACAAAGGATCCGTGAGGCTTCGTCAGAGGGGTCCAGCTCCACCAAGAGAGAAGCCAGCTGGAAAACCCCAGGGGCATCTCTGGAGGAAAGAAAAAAGGCCACATTTAAGGGGGAAAAGATGAAAGCAACACAGCCTCTTTGTCTCACCTGGAAGCTAAGAAGCTGCTTTTTAGTTCAGTATCAAAAAGGGTGATATAACTTCTCTGAACTGTTGGAATGGGTCCAGAGGAGGCCAGCAAGATGCTCAGAGGGCTGCAGCAGCTCTGCTGTGAGGACAGGCTGAGAGAGTTTGGGCTCTGCAGCCTGGAGAAGAGAAGGCTTCCAGGAGACCTTAGAGTAGCCTTCCAGGATCTGAAGGGGGGTGCAGGAAGGCTGGGGAGGGACTATTGACAAGGTCTGGGAATGGCAGGACAAGGAGCAATGGGTTTGAAGTGGCAGAGGGGAGATTGAAAGTGGATGTTAGGAGGAAGTTGTTTGGAGTGAGGGTGGTGAGACACTGGCACAGGTTGCCCAGGGAGGTTGTGGAGCACAGAATCACCCAACCTGATCTTTGATCACATTGGGTGATTCTGTGCTCCACAACCTCCCTGGAGGTGTTCAAGGCCAGGTTGGAGGAGGCCTTGAATGACCTGTGCTAGTGGGAGGTGTCCCTGTCTATGGCAGAGGGTTGGAACTGAATGATCCTCGAGGTCCCTTCCAACTTTACCATTCTATGATTCTCTAATTTACCACACCCAGCACCATCTCTGCTGCTTAATTCCACAGTCATAATCCCTCTTCATAAAAAACATGTTCTGATGCAGCTGTGGCTCCAGAGAAAGGTTAACAAGGACTGATTCCTTCTCGTGGCTGCAGCTGATACCACGATGGGAAGAGGGAAAACTAACAGAGTGAAAAAGCACCCAAAATCACCACCTCTAACGAAGAGCTGGGAGTTGGCATGGCCTCAAGAGAGTTGTGTTGATAGGTGGCTGCTTCTTCCAGAAGCAGTGAAGATAAGAAGTCACCTTCTCTGCCCTTCACCACGATGATTTTAAGCATTACAACCCCAGAACCCCTCTGCTACACTCTGCTCTCCCTGCAAACTGAGGGGTTAATGGATTTAGCTGGGATCCTTTGGTGTTCTGCCTCAAATCTCTCAGCCTTAGAAATGACAATCGATACAATTAGCATTAAAAGGAGCAGTTTCAGCACCAAATGCATGCACAGCAGCACCTCAGCTCTATCTTGGAAGGAAGGACACTTTTCAGGGGCTTGCTACTTCATGGCCCTCCAAATCCTTCAGTTCAGAGCTGAGAGTGAGAGGGGACACAGCCAGCCCTAAGGGCTCTTTCTTTGTGTGTGGATCTACTCCTTTAGAGGAGAAATCTCTGTCACCTTCCAGCTGGCATTCTGCCTGCTCCTAGGATGGAACTGGAATGCCATGGATTAACCTCCATAGGAAGATGGAGCTGATTTGGCTGCATGGCTCCTATTGCATTCTGAAGGAGCAGCAGAACAGTATTTTGTTGGAATCACCACACCCAAGCAGTTTTATGTCAACCTGTGATGTTAATTAGGAGCTCCAAAAGGGCTCCACACCCCATTGCCAGCTGTCTGAAGCCATCTTTCTCCCTACTCAACCCCTTCTTCCCATTAGGAACCTGCACAGCCTCATTTCTCTGTCTGCCCATGGACTGCACTGCCTCCTGGGTACCTCTTCTTCTGCAGCATCTTCTGCCCTTCTTCTTGGAGAACTTTCAGCAGCAGCCCCCTTTGGTTCCAGGGCACGTAGGACTTGATGGTGAAGATGGTTTCTTCCAGCTTCAACTGGCAAGCTGTGATATAATCCAGGGCTGTCAAGTAATGGCTGCCACCAGAAACCCTGAGCAGTCCACGTCCACACAAGGCTTTAACGCAGCTGCTGGGATGGGGAGAGTTGTGCTCGATGACCTTTTGGAAGTCCTGCAGGGCTCGCTGGTGGTCGTGAGCGTGGAGGGCGCAGAACCCTCGCAGCGCTAAGAGAGTGTTGCAGTAAGTTCTCTGCTCCGCTGCCAAGAGGCGCTCACAGATCTCCAGGGCAGCCTGGCTGTGCCCACGCAGGAGGTGGCAGTCTGCGAGCCGAACGCTCAGCTCCCGCCTGGCCTCTGGGCAGATCTGCAGGAGGAGCTGAACTGTCTGCATGACGGAGGGGAGCAGTTCGCTGCCGTGGTTGCCTCTGAGCTCGGACCGAGCACGCACAGCCTCCCGGTAGGCTGCAAACTTCCCCTCCAGGGCGGTTCTCGCCTGCGCTGCTATCCTCTCGGCGTCAGGTGCTGAGAAGAGCTCTTCGAAGTGTTTCATTGCCTGGGCAGGGCTTGCTGCAAAGGCTTCTGCTAAATCCTGCAGCATTTCCTGAGCCCGTCCACCCAAGAAGAAATAGGCAGCAGCCCGTTCCAGGAGCAGCCCCACAGCTTTCTCGTCTCTGACATCACTGTCTGCTGAGAAGCTCTTGAGGGCTTTGCTGCAAGCTGCCACACACTCCTCAAACCTGCTTTTCTTCAAGAGGTAAGCTGCCAGCACCCTGCAAACCCAGACGCTGTCTGGTGCCACTGCAGACAGGAACTCGTAGCAGTTGCCCAGCCACTGCTCCAAGGAGCTGCCATCTGGGCTTGCTTCCTGATCCGTTGAGAGATACTTGGAGAAGGCCAGGAGGATCTGTGGCAGCTGCTCCTTCTGCCTGGCACACACATAGGCCACTGCCTCCTCCCGATGCTTCACAAAGGCTTGGATATAGTCTGCAACTCCCTTCCTGACCTGCGTCCCTGACAGCACCCACGCCAATGCTCTCAGCAGCAGCACTTCCATGGAGCACTTCGGGCTCGCCTTGAGCAGGGCATTGCACTTATTCACCACCTCCTCCAAGCAGCCTTGCCTGAGCAGGGCCTCCAGTTTATATACAGAGGATACCACGTTGTTGGGACTCAGGGTGGAGAGAAAGATGGCAGCTATGCCCACGCTGAGGGACACGGCGGCCAAGTTCTTGCTCTGGATCTTGGGGATCTGACCCTCGCCTTTGCACCACCTCTCCAGAGTGGCTGTCACCTGCTCCCGCAGCACTCTGTCCAAGGAGTTCACTTTCTGCACTGCTGTGGGGGCACTGCAGCTGAAGGCAGCCATGTAGAAAGCAGTGGCTACTGGTACCTCCTGCTGGGAGAGGTGCTGGTCCCCTTCTTTGCAGATCAGTGCAGCAAGCTCCTGAGGGGACATCTTCTGCAGCTGTGCCTTCACCAAGCAGCATCACACTTGTAATGTGGCTAGTGCCTGTAGGACAGAAAATCAGCAGTGTGAAGGGCTGTGAAGAGCAGAGGTTTGTTGCCTGGGGGTTGGAGGCAGCTTTTCAACAGACAGACATCAGCAAGCCCAGATGCTGTAAAAAGCCAGGGGTCTGCCTCTGACAGGCTGTGAGGAGAAACATCACAGAGGTTCTCAGTCCATGGCCATGTAACATTGGCAGGAAAACAGCCACGCAACATTGTCAGTGTTGCCTACTCCATTGACTGTCCAGGATGTGGGGCTGGGGGTCACAGGATCACAGGATATCAGGGGTTGGAAGGGACCCAAAGAGATCATTGATGCCCTTCTGGAGGGCATCTCAAGGCACTTGGAAGAGAAGAAGGTTATCAGGAGTAGTCAGCATGGATTTACCAAGGGAAGATCATGCTTGACTAACCTGATAGCATTCTGTGATGACATAACTGAATGGGTGGATTCAGGGAGAGAAGTGGATGTAGTCTACCTTGACCTTAGCAAGGCCTTTGACACTGTCTCCCATGAGATCCTTGTGAGCAAGCTCAGGAAGTGTGGGATGGAAGAGCAGGCAGTGAGGTGGATTAGAACTGCTTACAAGACAGAGTTCAAAGACTGCCAGGTCCAGCTGGAGAACTGTAACCAGTGGAGTCCCCCAGAGATCAGTGCTGGGTCTGGTGCTGTTCAACATCATCATCAGTGCCACTGATGAGGGCACAGACAGACAGAGTCAGCTCAGCAGGTTTGCTGATGGCACCAAACTGGGAGGCTTGGCTGAGACAGCTGCAGGCTGCGAGGTCATGCAGTGAGACTTGGACAGACAGAGCTGGGCACAGAGGAACCAAATGAGGTTCAACAAGGACAAGTGCAGAGTCCTGCAGCTGGGGAGGAAGAATAAACTGCACCAGGACAGGCTGGGAGGTGATCTGCTGGAGAGCAGCCCTGTGGAGAGGGACCTGGGAGTGCTGGTGGAGAACATCCATAGGCAGCAATGTGCCCTGGTGGCCAAGAGGGCCAATGGGATCCTGGGTGTATTAGGAAGAGTGTGTCCAGCAGATCGAGGGAGTTTCTCCTCCCCCTCTACTCTGCCCTGGTGAGATCCCATCTTGAGTACTGCCTTCAGTTTGGGGCTCCCCAGTTGAAGAGGGATGGGGATCTGATGGAGAAGGTACAGGGGAGGGCTAAGAGGATGATGCCCTGGAGCACTGCCTGGTGAGGAGAGGCTGAGGGACCTGGGGCTGTTTAGTCTGGAGAAGAGTCTGAGAGGGGATTTAATCAATGTTTGTAACTATCTGAGGGCTGGGGGTCAGGAGGTGGGGGTGAGGAGGTGGGGGACAGGCTCTGCTCACTTGCAGAGCCACTGGGATTTCCTGATCACATCCTGGGAGGAATGGATGATCAAGCCCTTTGGATCCACAGGATGTTAGGGAGACCCAAAGAACTCATCCAGTCCAACCCCCCTGCCAGAGCAGGACCAGACAATCCAGCTCAGGTCACACAGGAACACATCCAGACAGGCCTTGAAAGTCTCCAGAGAAGGAGAGTCCACAACCTGTCTGGGCAGCCTGTTTTACCAGGCTTTGTCCTCTCTAGCTGAGATGTCAGTCTGATAAATTTTTAATCACCAGACAGTAGATTAATGCTGGTGGTGGGCAAGAAGCAGACAAAAATCACACTTTGATATTTTGCCCACTGCTTGCTTTTCTCTTTTCTCTTTGAGAGGCAGGAAAGTGAGAAGAAATTTTGCACAAGAGACTCAGGAGTCAGTGGGAAAGATCACACAATTGTTTAGGCTGGAAAAGACCTTTAAGATGATCCAGTCCAACCCCTAACCCACCACTGCCAGGTCACCACCAAACCCCTGCCCCTCAGCACCACATCTCCACGAGAGTTTGAAACCCCTCCAGGGCTGGGGACTCCACCAACTACCCTGAGCAGCCTGGGCCGGGGCTTGACGCCCCTTTACAACCCTGCAGCTGGGTTTTAGTGCAAGGACCCAACCTCCGCAACCCCGCACACCTGAGGCTGATGGCCGTCGGGGTGCGGCTGCGCCATTGCCGGGCGGGGAGCACAAATACCTGAGGCGGGGGCCGGCGGCGGCCTTCGGAGCGCTCTGGTCCTGGCGGGATGGGGCGAGCTGCGGTAAGACGAAGCGGGACCGGCAGCGGGGCTGGCAGCCAGGCTTGCAGCCAGGCGTCTTGTTGCTTGGAGACGGCAAACACTGCCCGGGCCCCGGCGAGGGGGAGCGGAGCCCGCAGCGGCTGTGCCGCGGAACGGCCGCGCTGGGGCTTGGCGCTGCGGTCGGGGGCAGACTGCTGGGGGGGAAATTGCGCTTCGCTGTCGTCTCCGGAGGGGCTGTGTTGGCTGCACAGGGCATGGAGCCGGGAAAAGAATCCGTGACCTTAGGAAAAGTAAGCCGTGCTGCTTGGCCCCTGGGTGGGATGAGATAAAAAAAGAGAATTAGGCTGCACCCACAGTTTGCTTCTGTTTTTAAGCCCCCTTTTTAACAATAAAAATGCTTTTACTGATAAAGGAATTATGTTTTTAGGAGTGTTTAGGCTGCTGATGGTCCTTTAAGCTCTTTCTGAAGTCTGACTTTTTCCTTATCTGTGTTCTTTGACATTCAAAAGAGAAAAAAAACCAAACCCTCTTTAATGACTGGAGATTTGTTGCCCTTTTATTAAGAGCTTGCCCATTAGTTTGATTTGATTATTTTCACTTTAATTACCCTAATTAGCCATCAAGATCTAATTTAGCATTGCTGTCATGTTAGGCCACAGGTGATATTGCTATGGAAGACTCGAGGGCATGCAAAGAAACAGCTCTGAAATAAAAATCACATTAAAAGGAGCTGGGCTGATCAAACACGGGTGACTCTTTGCCCCTCCGCTGGGGCTTAAGCACAGCTTGTGGGAATAAAACCCAGGCTGGTGCCTTCTGTGGGTTGTGGTCCAGGCTGCAAAAATCATTACCCATCATTTGACTTTGCTGCATGACTGAGTGGTGTGGAATTTGCTCCCAGCCACATTTTGCCCTGTAGATACAAAGACTGTGGAGGATGCCAGCATCCTCCATTCATCATTTCTAGCATAAAGAGTCCCAGGTTAGCTGAGAACCCAGCGGGCTCACTGCTGTGCAGGGATGGTTTGGGAGATGCTGTGGGGTTGGTTAGAGAGACAAGAGTAACACAAAGAAATGGCTTTGTCTTAGCTGTGTCCACACCACCTGCTACATTAACCATCATTGTTAGCTGTGCATCAGACTTCTAAAGGTTTAGACACCTAACTTAGGTCCTCAAAGGAATGAGAGGAGCAGCATCCAGAGTAGTGCTGGTAGAAAGAAAGAGTATTTTTCTGATGGAAAGGGCTGTGGATTGATATCTGAGGCATATGAATAGAGCCCAGGGTGGAAACCTGTTCAGAACCAGCCATGTAATTCAGAGCCTTCTAACTTTTGTGTTTTCAAGCCACCAGACAAGTTGCTGTTTGTCCTATGGGGTGGGTATGGCAAGTCCAGCTTCTAGGATTGGAGGTGCCTGTGTGTGTGTGGGAGGTGTGAAGATGCTTATCTAAAAATTAAATATTGAGTATGCTGCACACATTAAATATTGAGTATACCACAACAGCTCCTCCTGATGTCTCAGGTTACTGATTAAAATGTTAAAGGGAGATGGGTGGGGAGGGAGTGGACACAGCACAAGTGGAGGGCTTGGCAAAACAGGAGATGCACTGACACATGTCTGCAGTAGCCCTTTCAAAGAGACATGGCTGAGAAATCCTGCACTTACTGCTGTTAAAGGCTGTCAGTGCCTGCAGCATGTACAAGAAGCCCTCCTCAGGGCTTTTAAAGGCTGGGTGGAGCTAGGGCTGAAGGTGTGGGAGTTGTAATAGGTGCTTTTGGTACAGAAAGTCTGGCTTAGAAGAGGAGAATGAGCTTTCTTTGATGGGAAGGAATGTAATGAGGTGAGACACTAGCAACTCAAAAAATAAATCTTTGATTTGTCTGACTGTCATCCTTCACTCTGAGTTGTACCTGGGTGGGAGAGGCACCAAATTCTGCTTCTTTCAGGCTGCTGTAAGCATGCAGGGTAGGGAATGAGGCTGGCTTGTACCAAATTACCCAGACTGGGTGGCTGGATGCCTGCAGCACTGCAATCAAAAGGCTCTGGTGATGTGCTAAGCCACACGATGAAATTTCACCCCCAGGTGTATTTAGTTCCAGCCCTGCAGTCTGTCAGGAGGGTTAGGCTGCTGGGGACTACTCTGTTGTTAAACTGAGTTAGGATACTCCTCTTACAAAGGAAATTTGCACCTCTGTGGTCCCTGTGACCACAGCAGCTACTGTTCCTTTGGGTTAGATCAGCAGAACCAAATGGAGACCTCTAAGCTTTGTTACTGGCAGATCTACTTCCAAACACTGACTGCTTTAAAATCCTGGGGAGAGTCTGACTCAAAGAAACATTTTCCCTGTGAGAACAGGTGGATATGGGAATCATCTCCAAAGGGAAGTGGTGGATTCCTCTACACTGGACAGTTTCAGGGCTCAGCTTGATATTTCAACTGCATTATCACCTAGAAAGGTTGTGCCAGATGATCCTTGGGGTCCCATAGAATGGTAGGGCTGGAAGGGACCTCAAGGATCATCCAGTCCCACCCCCCTGCCATAGGCAGGGACACCTCCCACTAGTACAGGTCACTCAAGGCCTCCTCCAACCTGGCCTTGAACACCTCCTTCCAACCTGGAGAAATCTAAGTAGGTCTAAGGCTCTTCTGAGGAGGTTCAAGTTCTCAGTCTGTTCTGCATACAGATAGGCTCTGTCTTAACTTTTCACTTGGCTTTGCTGGGCTGAGCTCTAAAAGTGTTAACACCTGAACCATCCTAGCACACTCTGAGCATGTAAAGGTAGAAGGTTGCAAAAGGCCAAAGTGATCTCCTGCTGCACTGAGCTGTCTTCATCTGTGTTCACCTCCCAGAACAATTAATAATGCAAAGCATTGCAGGGCTCCTTGGTAAAGAGCAGGATTAAGATGCACTTGAGCAGGATTACAAGAATGTTGTCATTTCATTAGAGAGAGGATCAATCCCTTTGTTTATATGTTAGAGATTAAAACTATAGCAGCAGCAAACACCCAGAGGCCACCACACACACCCCCTCCCCAAGCTCTTGGTCCTGGCCTGTGATTTAAACTGTGGGATTCAGCACTGCAGTTGCATAATTTAATCAGCTCTCCTTGTGCTGGGAGTCCTGAAGCAGCTCTCTGTATGAGGTGGTGAAGTGGATCTGCTTACCATGCAGGCAGACAGGTGTGCTTGGCTTTGAACAAAAGGTCCATGATGTGACTGGAGTGTTCCCAAGGAGCAAAAGGAACTTTGAAGTAATGGCTGCTGGAATTGCCTGTGGCTCTTGAATACCTGTGAGGGGCTCAGCCTTCTGCAAGGCTTCTGTTTTCCTCCTCTGCCCCTGTAGGTATGCTGTATATGACCCTCAGCAGTAATTATCTTCTAATGAGCTTGTGTTCCACTGAAAAGCAGTTGTCTCAAGTGAGGAGGACAAGCCACACATTGTAGTTTCTGAGGCCTGAGAAGAAAATCCTTTAAAGCAGGTAGATCCTACCCTTTCCCTCCCATCCTGTCCCAAGCCTTTGTAAAAAGTCCCTTCCTGGCTTGCTTTTAGGCCTCTCTCAGGTGCTGGTCTCTCATCCCTTCCCTGCATCACAAGCAGGGATGTGAAAGCATTGCTGGGGGAGAACTTAACCTGGTGAAGCTGTTCCCAACTCACACTGGTTGGACCCAAGTTTCTCAAGCCCTGGCAACATCAATCACCCAGAAAAATAGCACCTAGTGAAATGACTTTGCTCTAATTATCATCTTGGCCATTACATTAAATGCCACCATTTATAACTGCTACGTTTCAGTATGCAAACAGTAATTAACTTGGTAATGAACTGAGGACCCCTGTGCCTCTCTTCCCTCAGCTAATTTGCATGTTAATTATCATTAGCAACCAGGGAAACAAGTTATAAACAGCTTAATTAGCAGCTTAATCATTTTTACAAGCAAACGTGCTGCACTTTTGATACAGGAGCAAGAGTCAGCTTGATGAAGTCAGATGAGCCTTGGGTGTTCAGTGCTGCCTGTTCCCCACTGCAGCTCTGTGCTGGTGCCCTCTGGGTGATGCTGGCATGTGGCCAGGCACAAGCCTTGTTTGTGCTCAGGCTTCACCTGCCTGGGCCTTGTGCTGCACCAGGCACTGCTTCTGCAGGAGGCTCTGATGGTGTTCTGACATGAACTGTGCTTCTCCTCTCTGTCTGGGAGCAAAGGGTTGTGTTAAAGTGTGTTCTAGAATCTGGAAAAGGCCTGAAGGTCTTGAGGTCCAACCATTAACCTAAGGCCACCATGCCTGCTGCTAAACCATGTCCCTCAGCATCTCATCTACAGGGCTTTTAAGCACCTCCAGGGGTGATGATTCAGCCCTGGGCAGCCTGGCCCAGGGCTTGATAACCTATTCACTGAAGAAATTCTTCAGGTACAGCCTAAACCCCTCCTGGTACAGCTTGAGACCTGTCACTTCTTCCCTGGGAGAAGAGACCAATTCCCACCTGGCTCCAACTTGGTTTCAGGGAGCCATAGAGAGCCAGAAGGTCTTCCCCCAGCCTCCTTTACTCTAGGCTGAACAACTCCAGTTCCCTCAGCTGCTCCTCCCCAACCCTGTTCTCCAGACCCTTCACCAGCTTTGTTGTCCTTCTCTGGACCTGCTCCAGCACCTCGAGTTCCTCCTTGTAGTGAGGAGCCCAAAACTGAACTCAGTACTTGAGATGTGGACTCAACAGTGCTGTGTACTTGGGGACAACAACCCCTCTGGTTCTGCAGACCACAGTGTTTCTTATGCAGGTCAGAATGCCCCCCTGGCTTTCTTAGACACTGGGAAAGCCAAAATTCCATGCATTTTGGAAGATGTTTTCAGGATTTTTTTTTCCCCCTGAATTGCATTCAGAATTCAGTGGAGAGCTGGAACAAAGCCTTAGTCTGACCAAGGACATAAAAGTTGTAGTGAGGAGAATCACAGAAACATCGAGGTTAGAGGTCTTCAGGATCACCAAGTCCAACCTAGAACCCTGCTCTACAACATCCCCCTTAAATCATATACCTGAGCAGCACATCCAAACCACCTTTAAACACATCCAGGGTTGGTGACTCCACCTCCCTGGCCAGGCTGTCCAGTAGGTTTGGGGCCAGGCATGCGGTGTGAAAGGCAAAGCAGCAGCTGCTTGCAGGCTCTAAGTGACCTTGCTCTGGCAGGGGGGGGCTGGACCAGATGATCTTTCAAGGTCCCTTCCAGCCCCTGACATTCTGTGATTCTGTGAAATGCGGCTGCAGAGGTGTCAGAAGCATGGTGCAGCTCCGGGCGCTGGCCGCAGGATGCCCGCGCTGCAGTGACAAGGCGTTGCCAGCAGAGGGCACCAGCGCACCGGGCAGCAGTGGGCCTGGGACCGTCTGTTGGGATAATGAAATCTGCTTTTGCTTCGGGTGATGAACTGAGGCTAGCACGGACCGGCTGCCTTCCGAGCTCACTCTTCAGAATGGTCCCTTAGTGGCTGCTTTCAAAATCCTGACTGCTGCAGTCAGCGTGAAAGAGTCAGCGGTGAGATGCTCAAGGATTGGATCAAGTTGGAGGGCACCCTCCAAGGGCATTTGGTCCAAACCTTGCAGGCAGCAGGGACACCTCCAGCTAGAGCAGGCTGCCCAGGGACTCAGAAAGGCTGGGCTTGGATGTCTCCAGGGATGGAGTCTCAACCACATCCCTGGGTGGCCTGCTCCAGTATTTCATCACCCTCTTTGTGCAGATGTCCAACCTCTTCCTCCTGATGCCCAACCTAACTCTGCCCTGCTCCAGTTTCAAACCATTGCCCTCATCCTATCACTGCAGACTATTCTTAAACAGTTCTTGCCCAGTCTTCCTGTAGGCCCCCTTCAGATACTCAAATGCAGCTCTAAGGTCTCCCTGAAGCCTGCTCTTATCTCAACTCTCCCAGCCTGTCCCCACAGCAGAGGTTCTCCAGCCCTCTGATCATCCTTGATGCCTCCTCTGCACCCACTCCAGCAGGTCTATGCCATGTGTTGGGGCCCTGGTTTTGGACACAGCACTGCAGGTGAGGTCTTTCCAGAGCAGAGGGGCAGCATCTCCTCTCTCCATCTCTGCCCATGCTGTTTTTGATGCAATCCAGGTTACCCTTGGCCTTCTGGGCTGCAAGCACCCACTGCTTGTTCCTGTCCAGCTTCTCACCCCCCAAGCACCCCCAAGTCCTTTTCTGCAGGGCTGCTTTCAATCTCATCACCCCCAGCCTGTGTTGATATTGAGGTTTTCACTGGCTCAGGTGCAGGACCTTGCACTCTGCCTTGTCGAACCTCATGAGATTGTCCTCAGCCCCACTTCTCCAGCTGTCCAGGTCCCTCTGGGTAGATCCTATCCCATCCTTGAGTCTTATGCACCAAACCACTCAGCTTGGTGTCATCTGCAGACTTGCCGAGGGTGCAGACACCTCAAAAAGAATTGTCTTGTACTTCTCAGATGCACACACAGAGGATGCTGGCAGAGGAGGGGGTCCAGCTAAGAACCTACCACCCTTGTGTGTTGGTCTGTGATGTTACCAAGAAAAACCTGGGGCCGTTTGGTCTGGAGAAGAGAAGGCTGAGAGGAGATCTGATCAATGTGAACCTGAGGAGGAATTTTTTTCCCTGTGAGGGTGACAGAGCACTGGCACAGGCTGCCCAGGGGGGCCGTGGAGTCTCCCTCTCTGGAGATATTCAGGAACCATCTGGATGTGTTCCTGTGTGATCTGCTCTGGGTGATCCTGCTCTGGACCAGATGATCTTTGTAGTCCCTTCCAGCCCCTGGCATTCTATGATTCTATGAAATATTTGAGGGGTGGGTGTCAAGTGGAGGGGGCCAATCTCTTTGTGGTGGTCAGAAGCACTAAGCAGAGAAGCAATGGATACAAACTGGAACAAAGAAGGTTTCACCTCAACATGAGGAGAAACTTCTTTACAGAGAGGGTGGAAGAGGCTGCCCAGAGAGGCTGTGGAGTCTTTCTCTAGAAACTTTCAAACCCCACCTGGATGCATTCCTGTGCAAACTACCCTGGGTGATGCTGCTTGGCAGGGAGGTTGGTCTGGCTGATCTCTGGAGCTCCCTTCCAACCCCTCAAGTTCTGGGATTCCTGAAAGGGCAGTAAATGCTGAAAGGGGAAGGGAATGCTGCATGTGCCAAAGTGGCAAGGAGGTCTGGAGTGCTCCAGAGCCCAGTCAGTGAAGTGTGGCTGATTTACACCAGCTGAGGATTCAGCCTGCTGCGTTTTATCTCCTCTGCCACCGGCCCCCATCGTTTCCTCGGGAGGGGCAGTGCCCTGCGGAACGGCAGCCAGAGAAGAGAGAGCTTCCTGTGCTGTGCTCCTAAAGCCTTTATCAGCTGCGGTAATCAGATAGCAGGGCTGGATGTTGATTCGGTTACGGTACCTGGAGCGAATCTCTAGATGTTAATTTAAAGCCATAAAACTGCAGCTTAGGGTTTCGGCATCCTAATTGAAACTTCCTCTTCTCGGAGGCATTCATGCTACAGTGGAATAATAATCATCATTAAATTAAAAA
>VWYK01126817.1:0-10167 GCA_013399775.1 Semnornis frantzii | reverse complement strand
GTCCTGTCATTGGGCAGAGCCTGACTGTCCTCTTAGGTTAATCTTTAGTCTCCTCCTCTCCAAGCTAAAGACCTCCAGCTCCCTCAGTCTTGTCTCGTAAGGAAGATGTTCCACTCCCTTAATCAGTTTTCTGTCTCTATATTGGACTCTCTCAAGTAGTTCCCTGTCCTTGAACCAAGGGGCCTAGAACTNGAACCAAGGGGCCTAGAACTAGACACAATATTCAAGGTGTGGCCTCACTAGGGCAGAGTAAAGGGGGAGAAGAACCTCTCTCCACCTACTAACCACAACCTTTCTAATACACCCCACAATGGCATTTGCCTTCTTGGCCACAAGAGCACATTGCTGCAAGAACATAAGCAGGAAGTTCTTTACAAGGAGAGTGGTGAAATACTGAAACAGTTGCCCAGAGACGTGGTTGAGATGCCATCACTGGAGACATTCAAGATCAAATTTGATGCAGCCCTGGATGGCCTGATTTAATTGGAGATGTCCCTGCTCACTGCAGGTAGTGTTGGACAAGATGACTTTTGAGGAGCCCTTCCAACCCAATCTGTGAATCTGCAAATCTGTTCTTTTGTCTATCTGGTTAAAAGCTGTAGCAGCACAGAAATATTATTGCAGAATGTCATGACCAAACTGGTCCCCAGTGACCTTCCTACTCCTTAGCTCTATTCCAAACTTCCTAATTCCCTGCCTTACTTTCTTGATGTTACCTGCAATTACATGTTCTCTTGAGTCTGGCTCTCAATCACCCATTCCTTTATGCTTATGCTCCATAGTTTTATGTGCCCATTGCTCCTGTGCCTCAGACAGGTGTGCTTGTCAGCCCCTGCACTTCTCTGCCACCTACTGCAAGCCTGGCATGGAGAATAGCAGACATCAGTCATGGGCAATGCTTTGGGAACATCTGCAGAGGTCACAAACTGAGAATGCCCCTCCTGACCAGTCAGCAGCACTGTTTAGGCAGGTGGTACTCAGCTTTTTGCCTGAACCATCAGACTGTGGATGTTTGCATGAAACCCAGGATATTTATAGGTCTCTGGGTAGCTTTGGAACAAGTAAAAATTGAGAAACCAATGAGTTTGAACAGTTGGAAGAGCTGGACAGTAGCTGCAGCTACATGGAAGACTGTCTACATCCTAGACAAAAGACCAAAATTCCATCTTAGTCCTGTTCATGAAGATCTAATAATGTGGACCATAATTAGAGAATCACAGAATCACAGAATGCTAGGGTTTGGAAGGGATTTCCAGAGATCACTGGGTCCAAACAGGATCACTTAAGGTAGGTCACGCAGGAACATGTCCACGCAGGCATTGAAGACCTCTAGAGAAGGGAACTGCCTCTCTGGGTAGCCTGTTCCAGTGCTCTGTCACCCTTGTAGTTAGAAGGTTTTGGTTTTGGTTTTTTTTTTAAAAAACAAAATTCTCATTTTGATATGGATTTTACTGTGAAAGACCTTACATCCATTGGCCCTCAGCCTATCACTCAACATCATTGGAAAGAGACTAGTTTCATCCTCCTGACAGCCACATTTCAGGTATTTGTAGACATTGATAATATGCCTCTGAATAGCTCCCTGAAGAAACCTCTCTCCTTCTGCTGAGTCTAGAAGGAGCCAAACCTCTTTCCCTGTCTATCTTGACACAGAAGGATGTTTGTAGGATTCAACCTGACACATTTTCCAGCCTCACATCCATTGGCACATATTTGCCCTGATTCTGCCACTGGCTGATGATGCCTCTCCAGCCAAGCAAATACATATCAGCCTTGATAGGATGCCTCTAGTAAGTATGATTGGAGTCACTTCCCTACGTCTGGGCAGCCAGCAGTGTTTGCTGAACATATCTGGCAAAGCAGATGCTCCCAGCTCTCAGCAGCTTTGCCTTTTTCTTCAGGTCCTGAACAGGAGGAATCCATGCTTTCTGCACTGGCACCAGGACGGCTGTTGGCAGGCGTCTGCTATGTCCTGCCCATGTGGCACCTTACTTCAGTCCAAGCCACAGCATCTGAATACCAAGGCTTTTACCTTGACGCTTTGAAACTTGATCAAGGTGAAATCTGATCTGATGCCCCGAGGCCAAGAAACGCCAGGATGGCAGACAGCAGGGAAGAAAGGTCAGCAGAGCTTTTTGCTGTCATCCAAGGTCCTGGGAGAAACCAAACTCCTCCTGTAGGGGTCAAATGCTAGGATGAGTAAGAAGAAAAAGCTGCCAAGAAGTTTATTCATTCTGTTAGAGAAGTCAACAGTGAAATATTTCAGAGAGATTAAAACCCTGTATAATGACCCAATTTATTGAGAGTTAATGCACTGCTCCCTCACTGACAAGGAAGAATCAGAGGGAAGTAGAATTGTTAAGCACCACAACTGCTCAAGCTAACCTCTTGCCTTTTGAGACTCTTAGAGCTCAGAGAGACATGAGCTGCACAGAAGAGAGTTTCATGATGTTACCTGCAACTATGTCTTCTCAAGTCTGGCTTTCAATCATCCATGCTCTTGTGACTGCCCTCCATAATTTGACGTGTCCCACCTCTTCCAAGTCCCAAAGGGGTGCACTGTGCAACCACTGCACCTCTCAGCAACCTACTGCCAATCTGCTGCAGGCACCAGCTGGACAGCAGAGACAGTCGGTCAACACAAATGCATGTCTACTGCTGTGTGATGCATGAGGGAGGATGGGCAGGGCTCTGCCTGAGAACCTGTCATCCTTGCCCAGTGCCAACCACTCCTCTAGGCAGCAACAACAGCTGCACTGTTCAGTGTTTCTGTCATGTTTCCACACATAGATCTCTAAGCACTTCGCAGAAGAGGGAACCATTGTTGTCTCAGAGAAAGACAGCACCAAGCAACTGACCTCTAAGATCACCCAGCATTTCAGGGAGGCAGAGAAAGATAGTCACAGGAAGCCATTAGCTCTGAGTGCTACCTCCTTCTCTAGATTGCCTGTCTTTTGGTAGAGAGGCGAAGATGAAGCCTCACATCTCACCAAAAGAGCCCAGAGATAAATCGGAACCAATGCAAAACACCAGCAGCTGCACAGATTCATAGAAGAGCAGTAAACATGATTAAAGGGTTTGGGGAACAGATTCCTGGGGAGGGAAAGAGAGCTAAATATGTTTAGCTGCCTAGCTATACCCAGAAGAGCATAGTTAACCTGCTACAAGTATTTGATGGAAGAATAATTGTCCTAGGAGGAATAAAGGTCTTACAGCTATGAAGAATAGGGTGAAATTAAAAGGGTGGAGATTTAGCCTCTGATGGACACACTCAATAATGGCACTGCTGACCTGTCTCCCTGAGGAGAGCCTGTTGCTTCACTCATGCAGAGCTGTCTGGGAGACAATCATTTTCTAGCAGAGCGGTGGACTCTCTGGAGATTTTTCCAGCCCTATTTACTCAGTTTCCGTGGAATAACAGAGGTTTCCTGTCTCAGTAGCCTGTCACTAGAGGTCGGGTGGGGTTTTGTTTTGTAAAATCTGATGACAGCTAAGGGATACCTGGTAAATCTGTAACTCTGGAGAGCTCAACCAAACATCCGTCTCTAGAAACACAAAGTGACGGGAATAACGTACAATGCCTCCAGCCCTTGGCTCTAGAGAAAGAGCCATTGTTAATCTTGTCAGAAATGTGAACATTTCTTATCACTAAGGAAATATTGCAAATGGGTGTAAAACGTTGTGATAGCAGAGTTCAGGATAATGCCCTCTGAAAACAGGGAAAAATAGAGCAGTCGTGAGAAGAGGGCGTTTTAGTGTATAACAGAGGTTTGGCTGCACGCAGCTGGCGAGCATACGTTTAGCACACTCCAGTGCCTTGCAAACCATCATCTGCTGCTGAATGCAGTGAAACCAAATGGTCTGAGCTTGGCAGGAAAGGAAAGTAAGTGGACTGTACTCACCTACCTCCAGCAATGGAGGAACACATATTCTTTGAACATTTATTGATTTGGTCAACTGCTAGGTGCTGCACCTGGGTCACACAACGCCAAGCTTTGCTGCAGGCTTGGGACAGAGTGGATGGAAAGCTACCCAGCAGAGAAAGACCTGTTGATCAATGGCCAACTGAACATGAGCCAGCACGTACCCAGATGGCCAAGAAGGCCAACAGTGTACTGGCCTGTATTGGTGTGGCCAGTAGGCAAGGGAAGTGATTGTGCCCCTGTACTCAGCATTGGTGAGGCCACAGCTTGAGTACTAGTTTCAGTTTGGGGACCCTCACTACAAGAAGAAAATTTAGGTTCTGGAGTGTGTCCAGAGAAGGTCATTGAAGCTTGTGAAGAATCTAGAGAACAGATCTTATGGGAAGCAGCTGAGGGAACTGGAGATTGTCTAGTCTAGAGAAGAGGATGCTGAGGGTAGACCTTCTTGATCTCTACAACTCCCTAAAAGGAGGTTGGAGTGAGGTGGATGTTGGTCTCTTCTCCCAGGTATCTAGTGATAGGATGAGAGAAAATGGCTGCAAGCTGCACCAGGGGAGTTTTAGACTGGATATTAGGAAAAACTTTAATGAAAGAGTGGTCAGGCATTGGTATAGGTTGCCCAGGGAAGTGGTCAAGTCCTTGGAGGTGCTCAAGAAATGGCACTTCTGGACATGGTTTAGTGACCATAGTCGTGTTAGCCTGATGGTTGGTCTTAATGATCTTAGAGGTCTTTCCCAACCATAATGATTCTATGATTTTATGATTTACTCAGTAAGGATGCAGTGCTGTACAAAAGTTTATTGTCTAAAATGTAAAATTAAGTAACTGTATGAACTAGACAGAGCCAATGGCATTGCTGAGACCAACTTTCTGCAGGGCTTTCTTCATAGATTCCCAGCCCTCAGAGTACCTTGAACCATAGACTTGCAGGATGAGCTCTGTACCATTGCTCATGTGCCCGAATCTAGGGCACTTTCCATTTAACAGTGGCAATGGTTGTCATTATAATCTGCTGTTTCCTCTGAACTGCTCTCTCTGTCCTTCTGGGAGAAGTTACTTTTCTACTTTTCTAATCTTCTGATTCCTCTGTCTAGCATCAAGACAAAGGAACACAATGGTTTGGGGAGAGAGTTGCCCATTTTCTATACCTACTTTCCTATGATTTTAGGCTTATTCTCATACTCACTGAGAATCTACTCTAAGGTTCTGTCTGTTATTAATTTGCTTTAACTAAAGTACCCTGATCGGAAGTGCATGTACACCGCTTGTCAAGTCTGACTTCACTGGATGTGTAGGGTTCTCATGGAAAGGGTTGGAAAGGACCTTAAAGTCATCTACTTCCATCCTCTCTGCTGTGGGCAGGAACACCTCCTACTAGACCAGGCTGCTCTCATTAACTTTCAAGAATTTTAAGGGCGCACGCCATGGTACAACATTTTGCTTTGCTCTGTTTTATGGTCCTTGGTCTAATATAGACCGCGTTTCACATCAGAGAACACAAGGAATGTGGGACTGAAACAGGACTGAATAAGAAACTTCCAGTTTTCGTGTCCTGTGGCATCATGAAGGCCTCAAACACCATTTTCAAAATATTAATTGATAATAAAGGCCACGTGGATAGACGCCGTGATCGAAAGAGGCAAAATATAGCTGTGTGTCGTAGTTTGAGGCCACGAGCAACGTAGGACTGGATGACAGGAGGGACTTTTACTCTTTTTAGAGAGTAAGAATGAAGATACTGCAGACCGATTGGAAGTTTAAAGAGAGGTTCTATTTTCTAGTGCATATAACCAGGTAAAACAGATACATCCACAAGCTAAGCCAAGTCCATTGGACCAAATCCATCTAGAATCCACCACCCGTTCCACCCTCAACAGGCCTGAGAGCAGCCAGAACTGTCCCCCCTCTCCCACCTATCTTAGGCCTACAAGGCCTCAGCAGGTTGCATGATGCAGCTCAAAATTCCCTGCCAGCTAGCAGCCATCTCCAACACACAAACCATGAGATTAGAAGGAACGCAAGCTCTGCCCAGAGAAAAGAAGTGAAGAGAGGAGAGGCAGGGTTGGAAAAAGAAAGTGATCAGCCAGGCACTGCCTTAATAAGCTGTGATACCAGAAAACAAAATGGAATAACAATATTACAACATCTGGGACAGGTCTTGGTCTCTGTTGTTTTCTTAGGGGACCTTGGAATGCCTCAAACTATGACATGACGGCACAGAAATACGAGAAACCATCAAGTGGGATTTAGATTTGGGTTTCAATTAGGTTTTCCATACTTCGGCAGTATGTGTGAGAAGCAGGACGTAACCACTTACTTTTGCTAGATAGTAACTAGGCTTGCCCTTTCTTCCAAGGTCAGGAAAAACAGTGCTTCTCACATGAAGCAACTATGACTATGGCAATAAGAGAGTTCTACAGGGCAGGGATGACCAGCCCTGTCTCTTCAGAAGGCCAGTGGAAATTTTCCTTTGGAGCTCACCTTGGGAAGGCCTGCAACATATCTCACCTACTCTGGTGACAGCTTTTCACAGGAGATGCTCCCAGACAGTTCTCTATCCTTATTTTCTGTCCCGCACATAGCAGGCAAAACATGATTGGACTTATTTACATAAGGCCTCATCGCTCTCTTTGTGTGAGTTTGGTGACACACCCACAGTTAAAAGTATCAGGGCTGGATGCCACGTCCTTTCCCTGTTCCAGTCTAGAAGACATTATTGCTCTGTCGGATCTACTGACCGCGATACTCCCACGAACAGTTCCTTCTCTGTTTCAGACAGGAGGAGCTAGCCTAGCTATAATGACAGGTCTTTGCTACCTTCATTCAGATGGCAAAAGAAGTTGCTAGGTCCTGAAAATAAAATGCCCGAAGAGGTAGATACGAAAAGAAACTTACTCCAGGCAACGGGGTCATGCCAGAAAGCTGGAGCCACGCCACATGGCACAGCAGCAGCCAGGAAAGCATGTGTGATCAGGGTGACGAGGTCTGGAATTCAAGCCTTGTGGTTTCGGGAACATTGGAAACAAGGGCTGGTTTGCCCTAAAGAGTTCCAGCAAAGTACTTGATTTCTTTCTTCCCCTCTTTACAATTCTTTCTTCAAGTGCAGGATAGCCACCCTGCCTGGTTTACAGAGCCTGTCATCGGGCCTTCAGACTAGAGGAGCAAGCATTTCCTTGTAGAATGTCAGCAGCACATGTTTTTGGGAGACTGAAGGGCAGGTGGCACTGCCTTATAAATCATCTAAACATGCCTGGTGTGATAAATGCCTGCTGTATTTTGCATAACATCTGGGACAGCACAGGAGAGACCTTGGGGGTTGGGAGGGAGCAGAAAGTGAACATTTTCTGAATGCTGTGAATTGACAAAGACAGAGATGGTGTCACCATATGGTCAAAGAAACTGTCAGAGATGCCCAGTCTGCCTCCTCTGAGGGGAAAGGCAATGGCTGGGGCATGAATGCAGAGCAACCAAAGAGTATTTGTTCTGTTTGGTGCTGTCAGGATTTGACAGCGTTAAGGATAGTGCAGTTTCTGTGTGGCAGGATGAAAGGACAGAGGGAGAATGAAAGAAGAGGAATTGTGTGGCTTTCAAAGGGACTGCTTGGTTAATTCCCCTGGGCATAAAAGGAGAAAGATCAGGAACATTAGAAACCAGAGTAGGGAAAAGAATTTTCATGAATTACTATGATGGTAACAGGGATCAGGACAAAGAGGGCTTAAAGAAAGACTCTGAAAAAGACTTTGAAGCTTGAGTATGATTTTAGCATCTTAGTTTGACCAAATTATCTGGAACCACCTCCACTTAAATATGATAGGACATTTCTTGTTGCAAAGGACACTTCTTGTTTCAAGCCTCCATGCTTCCATCCCTCATCCTAACATCTAGTTCCCACCACAATTGGAATAGAACCCACCTGGTTGTATTTTTTATAGGCATTTGAAAGCATTGCTTAGCACAGCCTGGGGAAGCACTACATCAGTCTTCTTAGCACACCCTACATGGTTGGATCATTCTTCTTGCCTTTGACACCAGTGCTCCAACCAATGTATGGAGTTGATTGAATCCCAGGCACATCTGGTACCACTACGGAAAAAGGCATGGAGAAACCTCAGGCAATCATCTATCTCATCCTTGCCATAAGGTAAGATGAACTAGAATGAAACTATACCTGGCAAGTGGCCACGTAATATGCTTTTTAAAAGCTTTCCTGTGATGGAGTTTCCACACTCTCCTCAGGCAATCCATTTTGGTCCTTCATTTACCATGACCATTTATTTCTAACCTGAATATTTCTTGCTGCAATTTAAGCTTATTATTTCTTGTCCTACCCACCATGGATGAGAAGAACAGTTTATTGTCTTTTTCCTTGCAGCAGCCTTTTATATACTGGAAAACTGTTACCACTATCCCACTTCAGTCTTCGTTTCTGTAGGCTAATTAACCCAAATTCACTCAATATCTTTTCAGAGGTCAGAATTGTCAGAATACTGGTTATTAGTGTCCTCTAGCCTCTCTGGTATGACTTCTTTCTTTAAGGGTACAGCTGGTGAAAGAGAAAAATTAAAAAGGCATGCCCACCATACTTCTCCAAATAAGTGGTTGGGTTCACTGCATTTCTGTTGATCCTCAGTCAGCAGTATGTTTTTGCTGGATTATTTTCCCTTGATTTCTGTTCTATGATTCTTTTGTTGCTTCCCAAAGACGTTCATGATAATTCTTGACTATTAATATTTTACACTGCCTGCCTAAGCCCTACTTCTTGTATCACAGAGGTGGACTTCCCCATGACTTTGCAGTGCCACACCCTGGACTGTAAACGAAAGGAGTTTGCCAGCCTAAGCTTAAATAATGCCGAAGCAGCACTAAAAGATACTGACGTCTGAATGTGTGTCCTGTTATTCAGAAATTTGCTTTATCACAAGGTAAGGCATAAGGATACAAGATTATACTCACTTAAAAATACAGATTTGCAAAAATGGAAGTGAGTGATGTAATACAGAACTATGTTACTAAGGTCATGCTGAAGAATTCTGTGTTGTTACTTCAGGAAAGTTTTCTCCAGTCCCTGTCCCTCTAGAAGATTCAGAATTGGAAACAAAATGTTCACAAGAGGGGCACTTTTAGGAAAATTGGTTTGGCATTGTTTGTACCAAAATAGAGCACTATTTGTGCTGTAACTTCTCTTTTTGTGACATCTGAAACATGCCTCAAAATTAATAGAATTCAACAGTAATTGTTCTAAAGTCAAATGGCTTGTAATGCTTTAAAATCTGTATCTGTTTGGCATTGTCTTCATAGGCCAGTCTGGGTCCACTGTTTCCTGAAACGGCAACAGTACTGAAAGCAAGGATAAAGGAGAGTATGAACCAATGTACCTTTGCTCTTGCTGTCTCTGTTTCTTTTTTTGCTGCTTTCATTAAACAGTTTGATATGGGACATTCTTGACTGGTCAGCTGTTGCATGAAGCCAGCAACTGGAATAGGTTTGGAAGGAGGTGCAGCAGGTAAGCCACATATGGTAGATGAAGGGGTGGAAGAGAAAGCAGCCAGTAGCAACAGAACGTGGACATGGAGGCAGATAGGGACAGTGACTGCAAGGAAAGGAACGCTAAGATGCTGGTTTGATAATACTGTGAGAAACACACAATCCAGTATCCACACAATGTAGTTTACTCCCTGTAGGGACTTGTCATGAAGTGCCATGATGTATTTGCTATTAATCTCTACTGCAAGCTGTCTCTGTAGCTTTCCTTCGCACAATGGCTGTGTGGAGCACATATCTCCTCTCAGCTGGACTCAGCTTAGAGGCTTTCAGTGCATTTGAGGATAAGAGCAAAAGCAAGATGGGGTTTGTCAAAAAGCTCTTCATTGCACTTCTTGAGAGTGCTTGCAGAAGTGCTGTTCAGGATTCCCAACACAGAAAAGGAACAGTGTCGGTTTCATTACTGGTCATTATTTACTTTTGATTCAGCTTTGGCTCCTTTCCTTTGATTCAGCATCAGACAAGCTTTGGCAAAGTGAAACCAATTCCTCCTGCTGAAAATGGGTGCTATGGAGCAGCTCCTGTAGCCTGTGTCATGCAGGCTGGTCCTACTCCATACTACTTGCCAGGGAAAGCTGGCACACAAGGCTGCTCATAAGCATTTGAATACATAGATAGAAGCCAGCTGCAGTGATCCTGTGCTAGAAGAGGGCATGCACAGAATCACAGAATCCGACTCCCCTGCCAAAATCAGGATCCCCTA
>VWYK01126811.1:0-17390 GCA_013399775.1 Semnornis frantzii | reverse complement strand
GGCTATGTTTAATTTCAAGATGGTGTCTTTGCTAGAAAGATAATCAAATGTAACGTCTTCCACAACCTCTTCATATGCATGACTGCATAAAGCTTGTGTAACAGTTTATTATGATAAAATTAGTATAGCATAGCATAGAGCAAACTGGGCCCCTGGCCAGATGAACTAGACAATGAATAGTTACATAAGGTTTTGAAGCACATGTATTAGAACACAAGCGCCCTGTATTTTCTTCTCAATTGTCTGCTGTTTGTTAATGTTTCCCTTTCAGTGTGATTGCATCTCAATTTAATAGCACTTGCCATTTCAGGCTTTACTGTGCCAACGCTCTCATAGTTACATCCCCTCTGTGCTGCAAAGCCTGCATGTATATTAAAACTGAACTAGGCATGGTTAACTAATGGGTACTCTGAAAGATATGCACTTATAGAATTAAGTGATGTATGTAATTGTTAATTTCGTATTAACAAGTATGAAAAATTTGTTTCACCAATAATTGTAATGCTCCATTCTGTGTAAAGTGTGACATTCTAATTCTTGCTGAAAAATCTCCTACCTCCGCTCTGTGCTTTCATGGCAGGGTATTATTTTGCAATCAAGATAAAAGCATTATTTATTAAAGTTCTAAAATATTACATTACTGGAAGTTTTAAGCTGCAGATCAATCTCCTGTTTCATAAAAAGCCTTTCATTGATTTTAGTTTTTTTTACTTGGTCTTTGAATTTAAAGTTAAGCTTCGCATTATAGATTGCATGTGATTCCAGAAGAAGAGGGACGGTTTAGTGGACAGTTGATGTTGTTTTAAAGGCAGTGATGTACCTGTCACAGAATTGTGGGAAATGCTTGCATTTGGCATCTTTGGGACTGTCTGATCTCAACTTGCTGCATTTTTGGCACATTGACTTGGGCTGTGGGAAACCTACATTCAGCGCTATCGATCCTTGTGTCTTTTCTGTGCCTCTGAAGGAACTTCTCTTAGAGACTTCACATCTTTGGGAGTCAAATAACAACTCCATGCTTTTGGTGGTACCCTTTCTATGGCAAGAAGGTGCTTAGTAGCCTCTGGCTGCAGTAGTCCAGTTGTCACATGGTGAAAGAGTAACACTTGCAACTGTCTTCATGATTCTGGATTTATTTGCTTTCTACATGTAATCTAGACATCCTTGAAGTCTGACTTCCCCCAGTCTCCATTGCTGCAGTCCTCTTGTTGTCTCAGTTCCTCATGCTATTTGCTGCACGGTCCCATCTTCATAGTGGTTCCTCTCTGTTATCTAGGATAATATTATTTCTTTCATGACAGCCCTTGGTTGTCCAGCCATGCCATTGTAGACATGAAACTAAGTCCACCTAATATTCCCTCTTGCAGAGAATAAATTAATACTTGAATCCTTGGTAGGCCTAACTGTGAAAGTGCATGGAGCGAGGCTCATATTTTTCTTCCCTCTAACAGGGACTTCATATGCACATTTTGTGTCAGCTCATCTGTGAGTCTGACTTTGTGCAGACTTACTGGTTGCCAACCAGCAAGGGAGACAAATGAGATGGGGGGACCACTGCTGTCCCCCACTGAGTTCAGGAGAGGCTATGGCTAGGTTTTAACTTCCCAATAAAGTAAAATTTTCTCATTTGCCAGTAAATATAAAGAACGGACAGGATGGGAGGAGCATAATAGGTTTAAGACACAATAAAAATAGCAAAGGAAACAAACCGTTTGTGCCTAATTTGAAACCAACTGATCTCCATGGTGACTGCAACAAAACTGTGCTATGTTTGACTGTTTAGTGAAGACAAAGGTTAGAAATAGGAGTTCACCATGCTAGACTGTTTGAATGAACAGAGGAGTTGGAGGGTTGGTGCCTTCTCAGTCAGTGAGCGGCCATATGAAGGGGCCAAAGTATCTTGATAAATAACCTCATTGAAACTGCAGAGGATTTGAGTGTCTTCCTTCCTCATGAATCTTCAAAATAATCAGCCTTTAACAATTTTCTGGAATTTTTGTTTTCAATAGTGCTGTCCAGTGGAAAGTAGAGTCCATTATGCTGTGGCTTCAGACAAAAATAACATGGTAGAAGATCTTCAGAAACCTGACAGTGAACCTGAAACCTTAGATAAATACTAGGACCGATGCACTTGCACAGTAAATTGTAAGATCATAACTCCCCCAAAACTTGATTGGCATTGTCTCAAAGCAATTCCTTATGTGAAATAGAAGCACAAGATAAAATTTCCTCCTTAATTTACAGATATTTGAGACAGAGAAGGGAGTGCATTAATCCTTACCAAAGAAGAAATTCCTGTTCATGATAGTCTGAAATAGTGCCATTACATGATACTTCATGTCTTCAGAGGTCAGGGCTGCTGAGCTTTGCAGTGCAGACTGAGCAGATAGTATTTGAAAATCTACACAGCTCCTTTTGCTGAGGCCATAGTAGGTGTGTGTGAGGTTCTATTTTTAAATGTGAATTTTACAGAAGATCTCCAGAGACAACTGATGAAGACATTCAAAGTGTATGTTACACAGCATTAAAATACAGAGTTTCTTGAGTAAATACTGGCCAATTTGACCTTCACCTTTCCTCAGTCAATATTTATCTCTTGGGACAATGAATCTTCATATTCACCTTTGCTGAAGTCCAAGTCTACTTGGTAGTGTACTTGGAAATCTAGGAGCGGTGCTGAACTGTCTTGGTACTACTTTTATGTGTTTAAAATTTGGTATACAGAAGTTTGGCTGCTCATGTCACTTTGTCAGAATTCCTAAACAAAGCAGTGTCAGGTCATGGCTGGTGGGGAGGCTTCTAGGACAAACCTAGCTCCAGCAGCAGGCAAAGTAGATGAATCTAGGAGTGGAGTAATGCTTTTACTGAAAATGAGGATAAGGATTCTTGTACAACCTGAACGCCCTTCCAGATACTGCCAGCAGGAGACAACTGACCAGCATTAGTCAATAAAGTTCTGTGAGGCAAGGTTGTGAGCTTTCTGAGTCTCCCGTAGTCTTTCAGCAGCCTAATCCCCACAGAGCACAATGTTGGATACTGTGCAGCACTAAAGAGCGACATAGCCCAAGAGACCAGTTTGCAGGCAAGAGGGAAGAGTGACTTGCAGGGGTCCTCCCCTTCTGAGATACAGACCTGAGAGCAGGGGAGCCTCAATACAGGGCCGATACTGGGCTCAGTGGCCACTTGTGTCCCTATCATTGGCTTCCTACAGGTCAGCATTAGTTATTCCCCGGTTCCTGCTCCACTCTGCTCATGTTATTGTATCCCTGTACCTGGGAGCCAGGCTTGGAAACTTTGCAGACTTCCTGTGCCTTGAGAGGCAGAGGCAGCCACTAGATATGTACCCCTGACAAACCCTGTCGAATGAGGCCTTAATACAGCCCCTATAATTTGAGTAGCAGTTTTGTTATGTTGAGGCCCCAGCTTAGGCTGAAGCTGACAGAGCCTTCCTCTGAAAAGTGGGGACACTGGGCAGTGTGTGCAGCTGGAGCCACTGCACAGAGGGTCTGGGCACCTCCCTGCTGCTTCCTTGTCTGTTGGGGCTCTGTCTCCTCTTCACAATGTCACATGCATCACTGGGTGCTGCCTGCATAAGCCTCCAGCAGCCAACAAGGGTTAGCATTGGGGTAGAAAATGCAATGACTGTGCTCGTGAGCTGCACCATGAGAGCAAGAGCGAGCACAAGGCACCATTCAGACAGTGCCTTACAAATATCTGCATATGCAAATCAAGTAATTTGTCTTTTCAAATGTTCATTTTGCCTTTTCCCTGGTTATGTTTTCTGAGTTACCATATGTACCTCTTGTGGTATTTCAGTCTTGTCAAATTAAGAAGAGAAAGCTTTATAATTAAATTAGGATATATACCAAATAAAGTAATGTTTGTATCCTGGGCTGCATAAAGAGGAGTGTGACTGGCAGGTCAATAGAGGTGATTTTGCCCCTTTGCTTTTGTGAGACCCCACCTCAAATACTGCATCCAGTTCTGGTGTCCCTATTTTAAGAAGGACATAGAGCTATCGGAGCAAGTCCAGAGGGCCACTAAGATGATCCAAGGACTAGAATGCCTCTACTGTGAGGGTAGGCTGAGAGAGCTGGGGTTGTTCATTCTAGAGTAGAAAAGACTCTGAGGGGACCATAGAGCTGCCTTCTAATACCTAAAGTGATCCTACAAGAAGGCTGGAGAGGGACTTTTTATAAGGGTGTCAGGCCAAGAGGACAAGAGGGAATGATTTCGAACTGAGTTTAGACTGGATCTCCAAAGAACAACTTCTGGTATGAGGGTGGTGAGACTCTGCAATAGGTTGCCCAGAGAGGTTGTGGAACCCTTTTCCCTGTGGATGTTCAAGGCCATGTTGGATGAGGCCTTGAGCAGCCGAGTGTAATTGAGAGGTGTCCCTGCCCATGGCAAGGAGGTTGGAGTAGATGATCTCTAAGAGTCCTTCCAACCTAAACCATTCTATGATTTTTACTGTAATAATATTATAGATGACCTGTAAGGGGTTTTTTATTTTGTAATGTTAAAAAAAAAAAGCCGAAACAAAAAGTTGGTTTTGTCCTTTCATAACTACCAAAGTTAATTGTTTTGGGAAAAGGCATTGAGAAAGAAAAGGATTTTAAAATTGCACAATTACAGTCGAAAAAAACAGAGCAGGCAACGTCATGAGTTTCTGAAGAGCGCACTGTTTAATTTTACAGTAACAGTATTTTAGGAATGCTGACAGTACACAGGAAAGAAGTGAATAATTTTTATTGCAAAACTCTGATGGCTTGGTGTATTCAAAACGTGAAGGCTTAATCACCCCTGGATTTCTTTTAGGAATAACAGTACATTTGGGGGGGAGGGGGTGGAATACAGCTGAAACAGTATCAAAGCAACTTTGGATAGGCTGGAAAATGCATTTATCATCATGTACTGGTTTTTTCTTTCCTGATGTGCCTGATTGACTTGTTTTAATACCAGTGTTATTTACATTTCAGGGATGGGCCTCTATTATGCAGGAAATTGTCCAAACCCCTACAGCTGTATTTTAAATGGAAATATTTTGGGGTTTTTTTTTATGAAGTGACTGTGCAGACTTAATTTAGTAATCTGTTATTAAATTTATAGTTTCAGGCTGTACGAAGTCTTTATATAGAATGAAAATGGGCACATATGAAGATATCTAGGCTATATATACACCTGGTTCTGTATATTAAATCTTCTACATATGTTGTCCATTTTCAGAAACAAATAAACTGCTGCTTTTGAAAACTGAGCTTCTCTTCCATATTAGGGAATTCTACAGACTCCCTATGTTCCTTAGCTTCAGTATAATGTGAAATCAGTTTGTACATTGGTCTATTTTTAGTTATGAATGAACTTTATGGAGCGCAGTGCGCAGAGTGATTTCGGAGATTCTCACTCATAAAACCCACGTGTCATGAGCTGCAATTACAGCAGCAAACATTATGCAAGCTCTGGGCTTCCAGAGGCCCAAGCCCTGAAATTTCCAACAGGAAAGAGCATTCCCCCTCACTCTCTTGTAAGAAATATTACACATACAGTAAATCTCATGACATGAAATGAGGTTAAATTTTGTGACCTTGGCTGCAGCGGGCGGGCTGCCTGGCATGGCAGCCAGGTGACACTAGAGGGCAACTGAGAGTTTTCTTTAAACCAGCCACGCTGGAAATGGTTTTAATATCAACTAAGTGTTTAAACTCGGTAAGGATTTATTTTCCTGTCTGCAGATTTCACATGTAACCTCCGAGTTTCCATTGACAGCAAATAACAATCCAACCGAAGTTCTTCCGGGGAAAATTACATCAGGAATGGGTCAGAAGCCTGCTTTTGCCCAAATAAGGCTTTTTTTGCAGACCCCCATGTGTTAGATAATGATCAACTGACAGTCGGTCATGAGTTAATAATGCTGGATGCTGAAATATGCATACCATGTGGTGTACAACAGTTCTGTGGGGAGAGACAAACACGGCTATAATTAGGCAACTGAAACACAAGGAAGTGTGTAAATTGTTTAATAGTCCCTCCACGTAATTCACTCAGATAATTTCCTGAGAGCCAGTATTGACTGTGAAAGAATATTGCACAATCAACTCCATATTTTGTTTAAACCCTGCCCCACTCAAAAATTAATGAATACAGCTCGGTTTTATTTGGATTTTCTAAGTGCTAGAGATTTCCCGGGGCTGTAATGCGGAGATGGGCTCACTTCTGCTTATGTTGATGTTTGGAATGATTATACTGAGATTACAGAGTGTGCACTCTTTAAAAGTGGGCACATGATTTAACCATCAAGGGTTTAAAATAAGTATTCTTGGGATGCTTCAGTGGTTATGCAGATTACCTTTCTACTTGTACACAACCTGACTAAGTTACTGAAGTTCCATCACTGTGTTCTACTAGTGGAAAAGTGCGGATTTCCACTCTGCTCAGCAGTGCTCGCCTTCACACCCCAGCATTGGAGTGCTGTGTCAGGGCTTTATCCCAACCTCTCTATGGAAGCCTGAACCTCTTTATGGCTCAGCATGCTGTGACAGGGTGCCCAGCAAGCTAACTGCTGCTGGTGAAGTTAGTGATGACCCAGAGATGTGAATGGGAGCCAGGGCTTAGGCTACAGATGGTACTCCTGACACACTATGTAGTGCTCATTGTGGTGGCAGCTGAATGAAGGCATCAGCAGGGAGCTTACTCTTAGTTTCTGCATGTCACTTTACTAATATCTTCCTGCAGGTTGATTATGCCCAACAAAATTTTATTCATTCGTAGTGCAGTGATCAAGTGCAAAGAAAAAAATGAGAGAAAATTGTGTTATTCATACACTTAAAAAATCAGTTACAAATCAGAAATGTAAGAGATTTGAAGAATATCTTTTTCTATGAGAATTTCACAAATATTACCTCATCACTGATGTTGGTAATGTGCAAGTATCACAAGCTGTGCAGTATGGTTTAGGAGGAAGCTCTTCACCGAGAGAGTGATTTGCCATTGGAATGGGCTGCCCGGGGAGTTTGTGGAGTCGCTGTCCCTGGAGGTGTTCAAGAAGACTGGACGAGGCACTTAGTGCCATGGTCTAGTTGATTGGATAGGGCTGGGTACTAGGTTGGACTGGATGATCTTGGAGATCTCTTCCAACCTGGTTGTTTCTATGATTCTAATAAATCTGTCATTTTCATGTTGTGCACATCTGGATGATCGTTCCTCCCTACCTGCAGTTGTCATTCCCAAAAGCAGGGTCTCAGGGAAACTTCCGTCTTGTGCTTCTTGCATGAATTTCAGGCTGTTTGGATTCATGCACAGTGTCCATCCTTCACCAGTCAATTAGCCCGTTTCATCTGCCTACGTGGATACGGCTGGCTATGTATCTACTGTATTTCCAAGGTATGTAGGTCACATCTCCATTGGGTACTGCTGACTCTGCTAGATAGCAATTTCACAAGTGTTGGGTCTTACTGGAGAGAAAAGGAAATATTACCAGGAAAGCTACCTAAAGATTTGCTGTGTGCTCTTATTTGCCTTTTAATTTTTCTAAAACACTCTAATGGGAAGTCTGCCTTGGGTGTTCTGATGCATTTTGATGAGACAGGCTAACTTTCATGGGTTTGCTGTGCATTTTCACTCCTCACTGCCATATTTGCACTGCTTTTGTCTTGGCTGTTACTTAATCCATGACTCTTTCCTCTTCCCCCTCCCCCTATTCTGAGAAGTCAGACATGTATTTCTTGAGTATTGCTGTGACCCTCCTACAGAAAGTGAAGTCCCTGTCTGCCAGGTGCAGCATCCCAGCAGGTGACCTTTAGGGGCAGAAGGTTTCAAGGACAGAGGTTGACTGCAGATTTCTGAGAGAAAGGGAAGATTGATGTCTGATTGTGTGATGCTGCCCAAGCACATGGTGTTTCATGACGAAATATGACGATTTCTTTGTTCAGGACTTGAACACTTCTTTCCCATTGGTGACAGAGAGAGTCATGCTGTCTTGGTCATATTTGATGCTTAACACAGGCTCAGCCTCAATGATGTGAATAGCACCAGTGAGGTCATCAGAGGTTTTTGCATGCTCCAGGTCTCGACAAGTTAGGCTTGTACTTTGCTGAATCAGGGCTACAGCTCCTCGTGTTCCTTGTCCTGCATAGCACAGTAATTCACTGTATTTGATGCTGTACTCATGGAGTTTCTCACCAGAAGAACTACTGAGTCATCTGTTCTGGTATGAACCCCAAGTAGTGGTTCATCGGCCAATATTACCAGCAAACACACTCATCCAGTTCACCACCTTTTTTCTGAAGGAGAAGGGAAACAGCTGTTTGAGCAAGGAGTACAGCCAGACAGCTGGACGCCTCCTCTGTGCAGCCAGCCAGGCTGCTGCAGCCGCCTGCAGCAGCGACGCTCTCCTGGCAGCAGCCTGGACCTGGCCCTTGCTGAGGCGGGACACTCAGCTCCAGTCTGATGTCTTGACAAAGCCCCTCAAATTGTGTACATTTCTTCCTGCAGTGTGCATACCAGCTTGTGTCTAGCTCAGGCTTTTCCTGAAAGGTCTTCTGAAGATTGTCGTACACATGCCAGTGCTTAGGCACACCTAGTTATGCCTCCTTGCTTCTGAGTGTCAGCTGCTTCTCACCTTTGAGGCACCATTATTACCTAGATGGAGTCATTCAGCAGTCATTTTTGCTCAAACTCAGCACAACTTGAGTTATTCAGATGTCTTTCTTCAAGGCAGTCCTCCTCTTGGCCACAGCATTTCCTATCAGGACAGGTTGACTCTTGAGTTGAGGAGTGGCCTGCGAAGTGTCACCCTTGGCCTCAGTCAGCCCTTTAGTCCTTGCTCTTGCATTTCATGACGGAGTTGTACTGAAGAGCATTGTCTTTGCATGGTCCGTTTTTCTTTCTGATTACTCATTTGTGTGACTCAGTGTTAGCACTGTGCCAGTCCTGGTGTCTGTGTGAATGTTACTGTCAGCGATCTTGTATTTATTTCACTGATGAAAATGTTGAATGCTAGCAAGGCTGAGAGCAATCCTTGTGGAATTCCATGGGAAATATTTCCATTTGATGGAAATTACTCACTGATGCCTGCTTATAGCTCCACCATTTAGCCAGTTCTTAATCCATTCCATGTATATTTGACTAAAATTCTGTAGTGCTGTTTTTTTAGTCAAAAAGTTGTCTAGTATTAAATCAACTTTGTTTTGAAAGGCAGAGAAGTTATATGTGTTCAGCTAGTTTCTGTAGACAAGCCTGTGGTTTTTAAAGTATAAAATAAGATGTTTTGCTTGTTTTTCTTTCCTGTTGTTTTAAGATCTAATTTCTTTAAAGCTAAGTCAATTGACTGGCTTTAATTATATTCTTTTGCGAGCATATCATCTGGCTTCCTTGCAAATATGGAACAAATATTTACCAAACACCTCTGCCTCTTTTTGAATCATTAATAACAATCCTGTCATCTGTAGCCAGTAATAGGCCTACACTGGATTTTTTTATTAGCACTATTTTAATTCGCTCTAAGATCTGCTTGAGTGTCACGTATTTATTAGACATTTCTCCAAAGTTTTTAGCTTCCCTTTTCAATTTATTTTTGTAATTTCTAACATATGTATAGATTTTGTCCAAAAAAACCCCTCAACCAGCACTTTTTTGTTTTGTTTTTTTAAACCTAAATTAGTCAGAAGCCCAGGCGAACCAAAACTCTTCCATCATTACAGAAATGAAGAAAACGAGACTCCAAACCTCGTCCTTAATCTTGTCCGCATCTTCCATGGAAATGAAAAACATTCAATTTTTAGCATAAATGGCCAACCTGATATTTGCAATGCCTCAGACTTTTCTATTAAAAGCAACGCTAGTCTGAACTGTAATCCATGAAAAATAACCACCTTTTTGCTTTTTTCAGAGATTGTCTGGTCAGGAGGGGGGTCAAAACAACAGTCTGCAGCAAGTCATATGTCTCCACATTAATCCACACAAGGAAGTGTCTGTTTCACTTATTTCCAAATGAGGAATGTTTTCTTTAGAGAGGTAGCAAATTGATTTTCCCCACATGGAGCATGGGATATCTCGTTTCCAAAAACAAAACTTTCAGAAATGGCTGCACAAGCCTGCTCTTTATCCATGTGGGTTAGAAAGCAGCGTGGATCCTTAATATTCACTGCTGTACTCTAGAGTTTGCAGGTCAGGTCTGACATGTTCAGTTATAAGGAATAAACAAGGGTTGGCATTTACAAAAAGTCTAGTAAAAATGAGTTTAATATTTGAATTGTTTTATGTGCTGCAAGGGACGTGTGTTTGTGGAGAAGCTGTGTAGCTTCCAGAGCTCAGCGAGAGCTTTAGTTGTTGGTAGATGGTAGACTTCCATTGTAGAGAGTTTGCTGAAATTCAGTTGATACTGCTTTTTCCTAAACAAAGATCTGGGGCTTTTTATGTAGTTTGCTCTTCTGCTTTATTTTTCAGCCACTTTGATTTCTGTTTGATGCAATACTAGATTGGTTGCAACTCGCTTCTCTTTGTCAGCTCTGCTCAGTGTGCCTGAGCAATAAATGCCCCAGGCCCTCAGACTCTGACCCTGTTTCCAGGAGGCAGAAGCTTTTAAATAAATGTTCAGGGGCGAAAGAAAAATAAACTAAGTGTAAGATCCTGAACTCAGGATTCAGAAAAGGGAATGAGGTGAAGGAGAGAAAACAAAGAGATGGAGGTGATGAGGAAATCGAGGAAGCATCTGGGACTCCAGAACAGTTTGCAAGATTAACTAACCTTTGAACAGTTTTTGAGACTTTGCTTAAATATAGCAGTACGCTTTTCTTAACTTTTAGATATTGCAGAATGCCAGAGGCCCCCTAGAGGCATAAGTGTTAAAACCATTAAAACTGTTAACTTTCTCTTCATTGCAGTTTAAAAGGTGCAACATGTTTTTCGACCAAGAGCTAACTTTTGGCAGGCTGCTGTAGGGATGTCCTCATCAACCAGCTATTTGCCGTGTGCCAGCAGCTGTGGTCAGTGCATGGATATTCCTGAGATCAGGGACCACTCTTCCCACCTTGACTTTGGCCAGGAACCTCCATATGCCACTTTCAGCTTCTGTTTGGCACCTGATCATGAATAGCTCAGTGATCTGACACATCCTGCCATTTTCACCTACCTGAGAAGGAAAGTCTTCTTCTCTGTTCTGTATCTGCTGCAGGTTTTGCAGCTTAAGGCCAGCTATTCTGGTATTGCAGCTGCCTTGTTTGTGTGTGTGTGAAAACTGGAAGAAGTAGGAAGGACTGGCACAGTGCAAAGGGGACCTGTGAGGAGACATTCTGCAAGTCTGTCTTAAAGGGAGGGGAGACCGTTGATGCATTTGGTTGGTGCACTGTAGCTTGCCTCATGCAAACACTTCTCTTCTAAACTCAACACCACAGTACATTCCTATTTATTAACTTCCTGCACCTTCCAGTACTCCACCCTAATTCCACCTTCGTGATTACCTCAGTCTGGTGCATTCCCACCTGTCATGTTTAGAGCTCTCCTGACTGTGTAGCCTCAGATCTTCTACTGGCCCTTCTTTGCTGATAGTCCTGGATAGTTTTACAAACTTACCTGGGATATTTTTTGTGTTGTCTTATTCTTGCAGTTGGCAAAAATGCTGTCATTCCTTCCTTACCCTTCATCTTTCCGCAGGACAGAAACATGGTCACAAAAGAAACAGGCAGTCAGAATCTGCTTGGCAGTACAAGATGTTAAGTGCATTAGCAGTACTGAGCAGCTATCCTGGTACGCTCCTCGGTGAAATACACCAGTGGCTGTCCTTCCTTTTTCTTTTCCTTTTCAGTTTTTTCCTTCCACTTTTAAAGTGTTTCTGAGAAACCAGAGTACCAGCAAGTCAAAATCAAAAGTCATATCAGGAAATAGTTATGCAGATCAGAGAGGCCTGGGAAAGGCAAGAACTTTGATCGTGGGCATTACAATGGCTTAGATGTTCTCTAAACTAAGTAATGTGGAGCAAGCAAGAAAAAGTTGCATGTTTTAGGCATGAGTACAGTAATGTTTACTTACATGGTTTGTTGAGCAGCCAACAAGGTCCAAGGTTATTTTGGACTCAACATGAGTAAGTGATCCAGGTATGACAAATGAGGTAATGCATTCCAGGCTCATTAAAAACTCTTGGCAACACCACTGATTTTGACAATGTGCCAATGTGGCTTGACCTCAGCTGTGTGAAGGCCACTGTTTTTTTTAACACCCTTCCTATAACAACACAACTTCCACATCAGCCAAAATAAGTGCATCTAGAGAACGGTTTTATGGGGTAAGTTGAATTCATTTGACTTCCAATGACAATCAAGCTCCTGAAAAAGAGATAATTCTACTATAACTAACTTGCTGGCATTACCTACCCCCAAACCATAGCCATCATCTTTTGACTTTCTTGCACATCTAGAAGTGACTGTGTGTACATGATATGTTGCATTCTCAGCATGAGCATGATTCAAATGAGACCAGCTTGAGTGCTAACAGGTAGACAGTACCTGTGCTGGTAATTTCTTTGTCCTGAGGCTGCTGGTGAACTAAGTGACTACTGAAGGCACAGTCGTCTTGTAGTGACCTATGTTTTTCTCCCATATGTAGTGTTTAATCATGGCTGACCTCAGCAGCTCCCATGGATTATTCTTGGGAACTTCTCCTTTCCCCTGCATAGAGCTTGCTGTCCTCAGGTTCAACTCAGAGTGGGAATTGTACAAGGTGCTGAGGCTTAGAAATGCTCTTGCTTACCATGTCTTGCCGAGCAGTGTCCCTGGAAGTTGAGCAGCTGAAGGTGACAGTGGCAGGAGAGCAGTGGCCACAATGTTATGAATTTTCTGAATGAGTGGGCAGTGTAACTGTCTCCATCCTCACCTTCTGACTCTCTCCTGAACATCTCCTGTAATAGTGATGCCCACACAGGCTCATGAGAGTCCTGGAGGGGAAGAAGTAATTTTTAAGTGATGATGCTCTTTCATGGCTTCATGAACAGAGAGAACCTCTAGCTTCACAGAAACATCCATTAGCTCTGAGCTCCTCTTTCCTGTAATCTCAAGAAGAGACTCCTGAGTCAGCAAGACAGAGGTGTGTGTGGACTTCAAGTGGATGAACACCCTTCTCTTCCAGAGATCTGAACACAGAGGTTTGAGCCATTTTAATTGTACAAGGTGTAAATCTCTACTGACGCCCTTCCATGCCCCCTTGCCTTGAACAGCAGCAGCTCTGCTCTCCCAAGACATTGTCAACTGCTTGTGGCAGGCATGTGGATGTGTTCTGGTTTGCATCCCGAACCTCAACCTTACAGGGCACCAGTGTTGTGCTAATATTGATCCTTTGAATCCACTGAAGTGGAGGCAGAAAAAGTTCCCAGCAGCCCATCAAGAGTCCCAGTGGAAATTTCAGTAGCAGAGTTTCCCCTTTCAGATGCATCAGGAAGGAAAAAGAGAAAGAAAGAGGGGGGAAAAAAACACAAATTGGCAAAAGTAAATGTCAGATGCACAGAGGAAAGAAGTATTCAAACTGGTAACAGGTCATGTCTCTCATACTTCCATTTCAGGCACTTAGATCGAAGAGGTGGCAAAATAACTCACAACTTTTTTTCTGTACTTATTTATTCCTTTCTTTTTTTTACTTCTATTTGCTTTACTTATGTTCTCACCTTCTGGGAATGCACAAGTTATCAGGTCTCACTGCCATGAACGTTTTCAGAAAATGAATTTGAAAGCCATATGCACCAACATGTGAAGAAATTGAATTGTTTTAGATATTCTCAAGTAGTCATGCCAGAAGTCCTTGTTACACCAGCAAGCAGAAAAAAAGGCATGGGGCATTCATTTAGCTGTCCAATACATACTGAGCATGCAGTATCATCAGGAAAACTGAGTGGGACTAAGCCACAACATGCCTGTAAAATTACAGTGAAATAATTAGAAATAACAAATTCAAGAAATCTGCAGTGTGCTCATGTATATGTTGTAAGTGAAACAAAAAAAAAAAAACCAAAACATTAGAACAAGTATGTGACTTGAAAATTATTCCTTTGGTCATATTTCCAAAGTGAAGAGAAAAAAAAATTAATATAGCTGAAATATAAATAATCTTTGAATAAAGCATTTATTTGTAATGTTTTAGGGAACAAATGTTAATGGCTTTGTTTCAACTGTGACTGGAACTATTTCAAATTCTTTTTCGGTGGAGTACACACTAGAGGCAAGGACCTTCTCTTCTGGTATTAATTCCTCTTGCTGCTTTTTTGTTAATTGTGCATGTGATCTGGAATGGCTTAAAGTGAATTCAAGTCAGGTCAGACTATGGGGTGTGTGGGACACTCCTCATGTCTGCTACAGACAGACCTTCCCAGTTACAGCTCTCTAGCCATGAGGAGAATGCAAATACCCCTTTTCAGAGTGGGTTTGTGCCAGTTCTGCCATGGAAGGCTCCAATTCAAACAGTGTTTATATGCAAGCTCAATATACCTGGAATTTAGGAACAAATGCCTTCTTGCTTTTAAAGCTTTTAGCAAACATTAGGAGTGCTTTATAGCACGATACAAAGTACAGTGCCAAAACACAGGATAACAAGTATGTTTGGAAAACATCAAGCCTAGAACTAGTTTCTTTTCTTTTTTCTTTTCTTTTTCTTTTTTTTTTTTTTTTTTTTTTTTTTTTTTAATGAATAAAAAGGAAAGAATGTCATTCACATGCTCGTGTATTTGATCCTAGCTGAACCACAACTCTCCCTGGCTGTTGGTGGGACCAGAGTGGGGGATCAGTTCATTCGAAGGTTACTGTTTTAATGCATGTACCAGGGTATAGTAAACTGAGGGAACATTTCTGGATTCTTCTCTACTTTGTTAGAAAAAGTGTAGCTGCTGGGGCTAACAGGGTTTGAGGATATGCCCATCCCATCCAGGTCATGTGCAAAAAGTAGACGACATCAGGAAGAACTGAAAGGCAAGGAGATGAGCAAGGTTTATAAATAAGGCAGGGTGGCGTGGCCAGAGCTGGCAGTCTGGCAGCCAGCACTGGAGCCCTCAGAGCTCATCCCACGCTCCCGCCGAGTCGCTCATCTCTGTTTATATGAGTAATGGAGCAGCTGGGGGAGGGGATTTGTAAGCACGGAGCAAATGCTCTTAGTGTTCATTTTGTGTAAGACTAACATCCACACCAAGTCGAGACTTCCAGCAACGTAGTGTGCAGTCACATGCTGTAGCATTCATGAGTACAGATATAAATCAGGCAGATGTTTGTCGACTGGAATGGGTAATAATTTCTTTCTCTCTTTGTTTGATTTTGCATGTTAGCCTCAGAATACAATTTCAGAATTGCTTTCTGCAGTACTTTTCAATAAGCAGAATGCGCTTCACCAGCGATAGATAGATGGAGATATTTCAATAGGGAAGTAAACATATTTATATAGAGATACATTTGCAGACTTCCACACTTGCACATGTGCATGCATATATATAATTATTTATTTACTGTGTGCCAGCACTGGGGGAAGAAAAAGTATGTGTCTTTTGGACTTTTTTAAGTTTTAAACCCATGGCTTATTATTTTTCTTTCAGCAGACTAAATATGACATTGTTATTCAAACTATAAAATCAAATTAGCACCCTTTATTGTGTTTTCAAACTAATTAAAATGTAAAATGTCCTGAAACCACTAGCTTTACTGTGTGACAAATGTAAGATTAGAAACAATTAGAAGGCACTCAAGAGGTTTGTGGTGTTTAGATTTCTGACATTGTTCTAATCATCCCTTTAAGTAATGAAAACAATGGTTACCTAGAAATTAAAGGTTTAAAGGAAATTATCTTCTTTGGTACAGTCATTAGTTAATGATTGTTTATCATTTTAAATGTTTCCATAGTAGTCAGAGGCTGATTTTTAAATCTGAAAGCAGGCGGGACACTTAATAATGTGCAAACATCTGCTTCATCTATTATTTCTATATGTGAGTGTAACTTATATTGTAATACCAATATTGAAAGGGCAATGTGATTTTTTTTTTTATTATGATGATCCATATCCATATGGCTCAGTGCAGCCAGGATTTAGTCACTGTGTTATTCCAGGGCTGTTTTATCTTAAGAACTGGATGAAACTGAAAGTGATTCTTGTTAATTTGTATATGTGGTACGTAACCCTTATGAAACAATCAATCACTTATTTCAGTACTTGTCAACTTCCAGAACGAGCTATTAAGGGGTTTGGTGGTTTGTTTTTTTTCATTCATTTCAGGTCTGGAGGGTAATTTTTTTTTTCTTAACTTTTTTTAGAAGAACTTTGACAACAATGACAGGCTATATAAACATTTCTAGGAGCTGTAAGGAATTTCAATATTTCAGAACATTTCCAAAACCAGATGTTTCCCAAAGTTGGAAATAGTAGTGAGTACTCTTACTTGAAAATTAGGAATAATAAATGTAGCAGGCTGCTTTAATGCAAAGTTACCTATTAATATTCTATTTTGTTCTTTTTTCGTCCCATGGAGAAATAATTGTGCTTTCTCTTCCAGTCCTTTGGAGACCAGTGTTTGCCTTTATATTAATTAGTTCTGTGAAAGTAGAATAGATTAGCCTTGGGGGATATTCTATAGAAACGCATAGCGTGTCAAGATGTAACTCATAGAGGATGGGAATTTCATAATAAGCATTTACTGTAGACAGATGTGTACATTTCTGTGACTGATCGTAGTGGAATTATTTATTATGCTTTCAGCTGTTTAAGAATCCAGTATAAGACAATGTGCTTAAACTGTTCTCCATTAATTTTCAGCGCCAAATCTTAAAGGCAGACCACGCAAAAAGAAGCCTTGCCCACAGAGAAGAGATTCATTAAATGGCATTAAGGATTCCAACAATAATTCTGAAAGCAAAGCTGTTGCCAAGGTAAATCACTTAATAATACTCTTTTCACTACACTCTCTTTTTTAAGATACAACCCTGCCTTTGTTTCCCAGCATGCTGTTTCAAATTTAGAATGTAACTTACTTTCTTGGGGAGATAAATGTAATTTTTTTTCCAATAGTTTTATTCTTCACTTTAAGTCATGCCTGTGTTCAAAGTTACCAGCAACTATAATCACCTAACAACCTAATGTTATCAGCTTGTTGGTAACTGGTAGTGCTTAAGCTTTCTTGGCATCTAGTGTTAGTTTTCACATTCTGTGACACACAAACATAGTTTGTGACAGTATCTTCGAATTTAAAATAAACCTGAGAGCAGCTCACCCTGTTACAATGTACTTCTAAATATAAGTTTGAAGATAAACAGACTATGAAACTAGAGCCACTTCAGTAATGATTTCTAAGAAGCCCACACAAATGACATTACCCTGATGTTAAGGTCCTAACTTTTTTTTTTAATTAGAGAGGGAGGGGAATAAATAAAGGCAAATT
>VWYK01126799.1:9402-37759 GCA_013399775.1 Semnornis frantzii | reverse complement strand
TGTGCTGGACTCTTTCAATCAGTCCCCTGAGGTCCTTCTTGATGTGAAGGTCCCAAAAACCGGACACAATATTCCAGATGTGTCTTTGCAAGGCCAGAGTAGAGGGGGAGGAGAACCTCTCCTGACCTACTAACCACAGCCCTTCTAATGCACTCCAGGATGCCCTTGGCCTTCTTGGCCACAAGAGCACATTGCTGGTTCATGGGCATCCTGTTGTCCACCATGACCCCCAGTTCCTTTTTCCCAGAGTTGCTCTCCAACGGATCAGCCTCCAGCCTCTACTGGTCCATCGGGTCGTTCTTTCCCAGATGCAAGACTCTACACTTATCCTTCCTGAATTTCATTAAACAGCTAAGAACAAAATAATTAGTTGTTTGATTTTGGGTTTTTTTGCTTTTTATCCCATGCATTTTATCTATGAGTTCGAAAATTACAACTGACTGTTAATTTTCTAAGGGTTCCTAAACTCACAGTGAGATTTTCATGTTGATCTTCTCTCAATATCAGTACTGATGTATCATACACAAAGGTCTTATGCCCAATATTTGCAAGAATGGACCTAAATCTCTTCTAATTAATCTTCCTCAAATCTCAGTTAAAGTAAGGGAATTGAAAAGACGGAAAAGGAAAAGGTCTTCTTGCCTCTACTTCCAGCTGCACTTATAGTTCACAGGATCACAGGATGTTACGGGTTGGAAGAGACCTCTGGAGATCTTCAGTCCAACCCCCCTGTCAGAGCAGGACCACAGAATCTAGCTCAGGTCACACAGGAAGGCATCCAGACAGGGCTTGAAAGTCTCCAGAGAAGGAGACTCCACAACCTCTTTGGGCAACCTGTTCCAGTTCTCCCTGACACTTACAGTAAAATTCTTCCTCATGTTGAGGTGTGCGATGGTTTGGGAGTTCCTCACCCCCACCTGCACACCCCCCACACCCCCCCTTTGTATAATCACCCAGAACTAGACTCAGCAGGCTGGAAGTTAAGGAATGAAGCTATATTTACAGCTTAGCACAGTGTACAAGCAGATATATACACAATATACATGAATATTTACAGAAATATACAAATTAAAGGTAATACAGAAACACAACACCCCTCCCAGAAATCAGAGACTCCAGGAGGGGCTTCCAACCACTCTTCCACTTTCTCCCCACCCCTATACCTTATCCCGGGGTTTGGTTTATGCATGAGTTTGGAGGATTGGCCAGGGGGGTTAGAAGAAAAGTGGTTAGTGAGGTTACTTGGCAGAGAGGAGGAGGCCAGAAGCTGCTACACAGCCTGAGAGTGTCTGCAAGCCCGAGTGTCTTATCTTTGTTTTGTATTCTTAAACATCTCACCANTTGTATTCTTTTCTTATACATCTCAGTAAGCCTATGAGTGAAGTAGACAGCACCATTGTTTTCCTTTATCAGCCTGTAATATAATTTTCTCCATTAAAATATTCAAATTAGCCTCAAACCAGCACAAGGTGGAACTTCCTGTGCTGTAGTTTACATCCATGGGCCCTTGTCCTATCACAGGGCACAAGTGAGAAGAGTTTGTCTCCTCCCTCTAGACACCCAACACTCAAATAGTTATAAACATTGATTAGATCCCCTTTCAGTCATCTCTTCACCAGACCAAACAGCCCCAGGTCACTCAGTCTCTCCTCAAAGGGCAGTGCTCCAGCTCCTTCATCGTCTTCATAGCCTTTACCAACACTCTTCCCAAATTCTCCTTTCCCATTCCTATTTGTGGCACAGAAGCAGACCTCTCTGACTACACTTTTATTTTTTTTCCTAGCTCATTATTTTGCTGACTTACTTTCCAGTGGGAATGTATTCACGTTTTGCAACCTGCCCAGGGAAACAGACATCCAATTCAATGCCTCCTCCACTGTATTAGCTCTGGAATGTGCCCTATCTTATCATTTGTTTTGGCAACAATAACCCAAACATGGTTTTATTTGCTTTTCACTAAGTCTTTTTCTGTTCTGTTCTGCTTCAGGCTTTTTTTTTTTTTTTCTTTTGACTCTGTAACTGCTGTATTTCTAGTAGTACTGCATTAAAGACAAATTGAGACACAACCTCCCAGTTTTCATGCCTGAGCTGACAGAAGCTGAATGCCGAACTCTCCATTAAAAAAATCAAAGGGAAGCTCTTCATGGAAATTTAACAGGTTTTTCCCTCTCAACTGTGGTGACCTAAGGGCACGTGCGCGATAGCAACGTTTCCCACCTGATTATTTTATCTTTTTTCCAAATTGCATGCCTGTAACTTTGCACAGGCACGTTCGAAAGGATAAAGCACTTAGAGAACGGGACAATACCTATTTAAACTAGACTGAGCCCTTTAAGTTAAACTGGATCTTCGCTAGAGCAGGCAAAGCAATGGCTGGAACACGGCCACGACCATCGAATCCTTTTCCCGGGACGACTGCAGCTGGGCACCGAGACGCAGGATCCCCGCGCCGGGAGCGCCACCCCTGCCCGCGGCGCCCGAGGCCGTGGGTGGAAGAACAACGCCCTCGCCCCACCCGGGCTCCCCAACCCTCACAGGCCCCGGGGGCGGGGGGAGGGAGGAGGCGGGAGGCCGCTCTCGGGGCGGGGCGGCCGCAGGTGAAGATCGACGGCGGAAGCGGGTCATTGGGCGGCAGGGCAGGGGCCGGGCACAACGGTCACGGAGAGCCTGGGAGAGACTTGAGGAGAGGTGGATTTAAGGAGTGGTGCTGGGCGGAGGTGTCCTGCTGGTGACTGTCGCTGTTGCTGTAGCCTTACCGCCGCCATGCCTGTCAAAGGAGGCACCAAGTGCATCAAGTACCTGCTCTTCGGCTTCAACTTCATTTTCTGGGTGAGGGACGCACCGCTGCGGAGCCTGGGGCGCGGCAGGGCTGTGCCGCCGGAGCTGCTCGGAGTGGGGAAAGGCAAACCGCCGGGAGCGGCCGATTTGGTTTTCCTTGATGCATTTTGCCACTTTTATTACTTCTCTTTTCACTCTCACGCCATCCGGGAAGGGGTGGGTGGGCTGCCGCCGTTTCCCTCGTTGCTGCCGAGGTGCCCGCGGTAGCTGCTCCCGGGTGGGGCGGGGAGGGGACTGGCGGCACTTTCTCTGCTAGGATCTCTGCGTAGCCGAGTGGGGCTCGGGTGGGTGCTTCTTCCCCCATGCTGTCGCCGTCTTAGGGCTCTGAGCAGTCTTGCTTCGCTGGGACGGGCGTGTCCCCGGGCGGGCGGCCCCCGGTGTCGAGCGGCACCCGGTTACCGATTGCGACACGGAACGTGCGACGCGCTGTGCACTCAGCAGGAGGTGGCCAGGGCTGGAACACACGGCGAAGTGCTTTACGTTCTTAGTTTTTGTCGTTGTTGTGCAAGGAGGCCGTGGGTAGCGTAGGGTTGACTGTGCGCCCCACCGGTTAACGTTGTAGGGGATGCTGGGTGTGGAGTTGGCTCCCTCGCCCCCAGCAGCACTTAAAGAGCTCACTCTGAAACTCTTTGCGGGAGGTATGTTCCGGGAGTTTTTTCTGATGCGAGGGTTCTGAAAGGCGGTGATGAGCTGCTGCTTAGCAAGCTGGTGCTTGTGGTGGTCATGTGTACGGACCCATCTTGTTGGGAGGCTCAGGTGAAGCTGTAGCTTCTGCCTTGGGCATTCTGGGCAGTGTCCTGTAAAGAATACTCTAAGGAAGCTGAAATTTGTAGGAGCGCAACATCAGTGGAAATTGCATCTTCAGTATGCTTCCTGGCACGACTGCCTTGTGTTTGCCAGGCAATATGGAAAAGCATGGCTTCGCTGAAAGGGGGTGGCTGCTTCTTAAGTGTTCAGACCATGGGCACCTGAATTTTGCACCATCTGCCTTGCAGCAAATGGCACAGGCTACACAGCACAGCTGCCTGTGTGCCTGCTGCATAGGTGTGATGTGTGAGGCTCAGAAATTTTGTTTTTTCTGGGCTATCTGCTACAGCTGCAGTGGAGAAATGGCTGTGATTCCTTTTCACCACCTGATGTGGAGAAACTAAGTTGGAGCTGTGAAATCACTTGTGGAGTCAGTCACAGTATTGCATATGGGATGACTGGAAGACCCAATGCTAATGGATTAATTGTGATGCCTCAAGTGAAAAATGAGTTTCAGTGATGTAAGAAAGTGCACCTGGGCTTCAATTTAGGGGAGCTCTGCAGAGAACTTTACAGGGCATGGGAAACCACTTACTGTCCTTTAAGACTGACCAGGAGGGTGAGCAGAGGGGTCACAGAATGCCAACCTGGGGGGGTATCCCAAGCATCATCTGGTCCTTCTTTGGATACTTTCTAACCTGTCCCTGTTTTGCGTACAGCTGGAACCAAAACTGGTCTCAGTGCTCCAGGTGTGACCTGACAAGCACTGAGTGGAGTGAGACAATGAACTTCTTTATCTGTGCTGGTAATACCCTGGTTGATGCAACCCAGAATCCTGTTGGCTTTTTTTACCACTACAGCATACTGCTCACTCATGCTGAGCTTTTTGACTCCCAGCTCTCTTTCCATAAGGTTGCTCTCTGGCTAGATGGATGCCAGTCTGAGCTATATTCCTGGGTTATGTGTTCCCAGGTGCAAGACTCTACATTTGTCCCCACTGAACTTCAGTCAACCTGTCCAGGTCTTCCTGGAAGGTGGCTGCCCCTTTGGGAATGTCAGCCTCCCCTGCTCATTTGGGTATCTGCAAACTTCATCAAGGTGCTCTTGATTCTGACAGCCAGACCACTTATAAAAATATTAAACAGCTCTGGCCTCAGTGTTAATCTGGAGAGAGAACCTCATTTGTAACTGGCTGCCGGGTTGAAGATGAACTATTGATTACCACTTTCTGGGTACAGCCTGTCAGCCAGTTCCCCACCTATCACACAGACCCCCTAGGTCGTTGTTCCATAACTTTCTTAGGGATTGAAGTGAGATGAATATGTCTGCAGTTACCTTGGATCCTCTTTGGAACCTTTCTTTATACATGGGGGTGACATTAGCTGCCTTCTGATCTTTAGGGATGTCTCCTGGTCTCTGTGATTGCTCATAGATTACAGACAGCAGCCTTGCAAGGACATCAGGCAGCTCTTAACGCCCTCAGGTGGAAGTTATCTGGGCCCATTGACTCATACAACTCAAGCTCCTGCAATAGCTGACACATCAACTCATCCTTCATGGAAGGTGCATCTGTCTGCATTAAGCTGCATTGTTGTTGCCGTGGCCTGGGAAAGACAGAGGTGAAGGCGTTGAGGACCTCTGCCTTTTCAGTATTTTTGGTGACTAGTTCACCTCTCCTGCTTGATAGTGGGCCTAGAGTCTCTTTCTGTTTCTACTTGTTGTTCATGTATGTGAAGATCCCTTTCTTGAAGCTGTTGACATCTTTGGCCAATTCCAGTTCAAACTGATCTTTTCTAACTGCATCTCTGCACATCCTGGTAATGCCCTTGTAATCTTCAATATGTAATGTTCCACTTTTCAGTTCTGAGCAGATCCAGAAGCTCGGAGTTAAGCCAAGGAGATCTCCTGTTCCACCTCCTTCCCTTGCCTTTAGGGGAGATGTATTGGTTTTATGTGTCTAGGAGGTGGTTCTTGAGGAGAAACTCCCAGCAGTTGCTAGCTCCCTTGTCCTCTAGAGAAGCTTCCCACAGATCACTTCCAACTAAGCCCTAAGCACAGTGAAGTTTGCACTTCTAAAACTGAAAAGCTTTGCTTTGGAACTAACTTTCAGTGTGCTCAGCAATAGCCTAAATTCTGTAATGCTGTGATCACTGCAGCTGAGGCTGTCCCCAACCAAGATGTTCCAGAGCAAGTTTTCTTGGTTGGTGAGCAGCAAGTCCAGCAGTGCCTTATTTCTGCCCGGCACAAACTTCTGTGAGGAAAGTGTTATTTAGTTAGCCCAGAACCTTGATGGATGTCAGGTGAAACTCAGTCTAAAGAGAAAAGTATCTTGGGGCAAGCAGCACTACAGGGAGGGAACAACCCTGATAAAAGCTTTTTTTTTTTTATGCTATTTGGGATGTGAAAAGTAACAGTATTAAACTGAGCAAAAGTGTTAAGCCTGAGTGCAACCCTGGTGGTAAAACAGAAGGCATAGTCAGTGACTGGCCCTTAGCCTGGGGAACCCCCTCAAGAGGAAGAGCAAGCCTTTGCTAGCTTCTGAATAGTCCATAGCTGTGAGGTCCTGTTGCACAGGTGCTGCTTGGGAATGATGATGATGTAGTCAGGTTTAGTGCACCTCCTGAAGCAAGAGAAGTTTCAAGGTCTAGTGAAGCTGTGATCAAGTTTTACACAGTACTAATTTTCTTGAAATGTATTGCCTCAAAAGGGCAGTTGAGTAACTCAAATGACCTGCAGATATTTGTAGGTTGATGTTAGGTGGCCGTGTTTGACCCCATTAGAGATTTGTGCGAGGGCAAGAAGTAGCAAGAAATAAGTTTGGTATAGGAGGGGATGAAAACAAACTAGGAGACTGAAAGCTGAAGCTGTATTGAGGGAAAGAGATGGAGGTTCCCAAATTTTGGCAAGCCAAATGCAGCAATAAGGCTAGCCAAAGAAAAGCTTCACAATTCATTTGCAGGAGCAAACCCTACTAAGATCCTTCTGCAGACACATTAGGACCAGGGAGCTTCCCAGTGACTCCTTATGGACTGTAATCTTGTAGGAGCCTGTTGGGAGTGATGTGCTGTGGGACTTTCTCTTGCTGGGAGTGCATAGGGAAAACTTTGGGAAAGTTCTGTGGTCTAGTCTCTCTGAATCCCTCCCAGACTTGACTTGTCCTCGTGATGCAAAGGTGGTGGAACAAGAGCAGTAAATGCTGGTTAACAACTTCCTGGGTTCATACAACATTTAGCTGCTTGTGACTGGGTAAAACCTCCTGCTCACCTACTTCAGTGCTGTAGAACTGGTATGTGGTGAATTTGAGACTGGGATTTTATTTAGTTTCTCATTCTGGGGTATGTAGAGGGTGGCAGATATGGAAAAAGTGAAGGAGAAGGTTCTTGAAAAGTAAAGTTGGTGTACGTGTGGAGATGTGCTGTTGAAGAGAGAACGCGAACTGCAAAGGGAACCTTTGCTTTGTGCAACTCTATCTGAAATCTGGATCTTGGAAAGAGGGAGGGTCACTTTGGTTCACTTGTTCAGGGTCTTCTGGAAATCTCAGGGGGTTTAAGGAAACTAAGCTTTGGAGTGACATCTTGGCAGGCTGAAACTGACTGAGCCGAGGTGGAGCTCTCCTGCAGTGGAGGGAGTTAGCAGGACTGGCATGTGGGATTCAACTGTGTGGTAGGCAGTGCAGTTCCACTTAACCTGAGAGGTAGCAGTTTGGGGCTTGAGTAGCATCTGTTATACTCTGCAGTGTAGGTGGGTACCTGCTAACCCAGCAGGCTATGTGAAAAGTGTGGCACTTGTCGAAGACAGAGCTCAAGTAACATCAGGGAGGCAGGAGCAGGAAGGAGCCTGAAGTTAATGAGCTTCTTGGTTTGGTGGCAGAGATAAAGTCTTCCGAGGAGAAGGTTTATGATGGCTTTACAAAAACACCAGGTGGGTGCTCAGAGGAAAATCAGCTTCAAAATTCGATGACCCAAAGGAGTGCCATTGTATAAGTTTGTGGTCTGTTGCTGCTCTCCAGTGTTGTGAGCTGCTCTGGTCTTCTGGCCGTCTTGAGAGGACCACAGCAGTGATGTTTGGGAGAGGAGGAGGGTTTCTGCTACCAGGAACTGGATGAATTTGGATTGTTTAGCTTGAAAACAGGGAAGCATGCTAGACAACTGTAAGATCATGACTGGTGGGGCAGTAGTTAGGGCCTGGCTATACAGTGAGCAAGAACTGACATCTAAGTGAGAAGAGGAGGTTTGGAAGAGAGCACTGCTCAAGCGGTGTTTCTGCAGCAGGCAGTGTGGCATGTGTAACTCAAGGGGTACCTAGCTAATAGTGTTCAGTAACCCGCAGTGAATTCTCTAAAAGTATTTATCTTTGCACAAACTGTAAGCCCTCATCATACAAACTGGGAGATGCTACTGCCTGCTGTGCTCTGATAACTCTTCTTGAGGAGCCATGTGGTGTTAGGCTATGATAACTGGCTTGATAGCAAGACCGCGCTCGCTGTGCTTCTTAGCATGACATCCTCCGAAAGTCTTGGGACTCCAGAGTTGTGGTCCAAATATGCTTGTGGCCTGAATATGGAAGGTGGGGGGATGAACCCATGGGTGGTTGCTTACATATGCTTTGTAATGCCGAAGCACTGCATTTGCAGAGACTGGATCACCGAACTTCCTGATCTATTCAAGCACAACAGTAAAAAAATGTCTCCAGCTGTAGGAATGAGAGGTGGCTACATTTTTCCCATTTAAGTATTACTCTATATAGTAGGCTCCTTGCTTCTGTTTTGTTGCTGATATACTCCTACTTCAGTCTGCAGGCAGTTGTTGGAGAGTCTCAGCATCACCAGTGTTGGCCGTAAAGTCTTTGAGTCTGATCTGTAATGAAAGCTGTACCAGTTAAAAGGCTTTGGAAGTTCTGGGCTTTGATTTGGGGCAGAGAAGGGCGGTGTTGAGGCTGCCACATAACTACTACTAAGCTTTTTCTCTTTTTCTTTCCTGCCAGACTTGCTTGATCTTGGCAAGAAGTTAATGGAAACTTCACATGATACGCCTTAAACCTCAAGCAGCAGAGAGGTCTGGCCAAAGTTGGTTTTGAACCTTAGCACAAGCACACGTTTGATTACCTTGAGTTGTGTAATAAGTGACTGCCTCTAGCCGAGCTTCCTTCACTGGTGGGGTTTGCTCAGACTTGTTGGCCCTGGTGATGAAGTGTTTTCCTGGTGAAACTGTTGGCTCTGCCTAGCAGCTCAGTGCTCACAATGTGGGCACTTGGCATGGCAGTCTGCCTGTTATCTCACTGTCCGGCTGCTACTGAACAAAAGCAAGGGCTTGCATCATTAAACGTTTTCCCCTTGTGAATTTTGTGGAACATGAAGGCATCTGCTGCTGATAATTTCATGTGCTGTTGGTGAAGAAATAACTGTAGCATACAATCAGAGCTCGTCTTGAGTCCTCAAGAAGTTTTTCTTCTTGCTCCTTTGCATTACAGAGCAACTGGCTTGTCCTGGCTTTCTGCTCTTCACAGAGGTTTGTGTCCTAAACAAATGCAGCTGTCTGTTGTGGGAGTGCCTGCTGGAGCAAGATTAGGCCTGGAGAGCTTTTCCTCCTGTAACTTGAAAACACCCGTGACTTTGTTCTGAGCCACAACCTCTTCTGCTCATGCTGCACCGGGAGTGACTGGCAGCAATTCAGTGCTCTGACTTCTGTAGAGGGTCTTCCAGGCTCAGATGAAGGCTTGCAGGATGGACAGGGAAATATGCATATGTGTGTGTATGCACACACAAAAGGAAGAGCTTTTTTGCTTCCTGTTATTGACTGATGTAGTTGCCAACTGCAGTTGCCTGAGCTCAGCTTGATATGTATTAGTTCTAGTAAGTGTTGAAGTCAGGAGTGGTGTTGGAGGGTATTGCCTTGAGAAACCTGATGGGAATCTACTCGTACTTAAAGTTCCAGCATTCTTAGCTCCTATTTGCAATTTAAATTTCAAGTACAGTAAACTGTCTTCTGAATAGCAACTGGTATGAAATGGCCACTAGTCTTGGCAGTGGTTCAGGAATTCTGTAGTGCTGCTCCTACTGTACTGGAGCACCATTTTATTGCAGTAACTTCTGTGCTATTAACTTAGCCCACAATGTTCTTGAAGCTAGCCTTAGCAGCAAAAAAACACTTCCTTTGCAGTCTTTTTTTTTTCTTGAGGAGTTCGGAAATAGTAGCAGTTTCTTACACAACTTCTGGCACTTGTCACATGTCTGTTAGGAAAGTGTTTGGGTATTTTTGAGAAGTTTGAAAACTTTTGCTGTTGTGGATGGCACTAATCATGTAATTAAGGGGTTCAGAGTGGTGGTGAACCTCGCCTGTACTTGCTGTTTATGGGATTTTATTTATAGAGGGACAGCAAGTAACAGAACAGAAGCAAACAGTCAGTTACTGCTCATAACGTTCTCAATCCCTTCCTCATGTGCTAAGTCTTGCTCAGTCAGTTGTCTGCCTTATGCAGAGGAAGGTTTGAATCAGATCTGTGCTGCAGAAGGGTTGGTGAATGTTGTAGTAAGGAGGAGAGTCCCCCTCTGAAAGCTTTTTTCTCTCCAAGCTATCACTTGATAACTGCTTGAACCTTCAGCCCCTATGCCTTTCTATGCCCAGAAACACTAGACAACTCAAAATGCTGTCTAGTGACTGTCTGCAGCAGATGCCAGGTACTTGTCTGGGGGTTGTCTGTTCTTGAGGTGGATCAAGGTAATGAGGCCAGAAGGGACTCAACAAAATAGTCCTTGCTAAATAGTGGTTAAACCTAAACTCATCCAGCTTCCCGAAGCATACAGCAATGCATATATTAAAAACTGGAATTTCCAGTCTGGAAAGCTCAAGCTTTTAATACCAATATCCCCCCCCCCAGTTTGAAACTCTCTGCCATGGGCAGAGCCATCTTCCACTATAGCAGGTAGCTCAAAGCCTCATTCAGTCTGGTCTTAAACATATCCAGGGAAGGGACATTCATGACCTCCCTGGGCAACCTGTTGCAATGTCCAATCTAAACCTACCCTGCTCTAGTTTAAAACCATTGTCCCTTGTCCTGCCACCACAGACATTTTATAAAACATCCTTTTCCAGTTTTCCTGTAGCCTCCTTCAGGTACTGGAAGACCTCCTTGGAGTCTTCTTTCAGGCTAAGCAGACCCAACTCCTCCTGCCACCAGCCCTCCAAGTATTTCTGTGGGCCTCCTTTGGCACTTCTCCATCAGGTCCATGAGCTCCTTGTGTTGGGAACTCCAGAGCTGGATGTAGTATTCTAGGTGGGCTCTAACAAGCAGACAGGATCATGCTCCCTGGACATCCTGTCCATTGGAGCTACAGGATAGGGCTCAGTCAAGCAGAAATTAACTGGGAGATGCAAGATGTTCTGGGAAAACCAAGAAATCTTAGCTTGAGCAGAGTTGTGGGCTGCATGCTTGTACCAGGGCACTGAAATCACTGCCACAAGTTCTTTAAAAGGATTGAGTGAGTAGGACCCCTTTAACTTTCTGGTCAGATTGGTAAAAAAGTCTGGAGTTTCCTTTTGTACACTCCTTACTACAGGCACATGCTACCTCCATACTTCCGAAGTAGCTAAGCCTGCTTTTTTTTCCCCTTAGTTTTATAGGAGTGTTTTCTACGAAGTAGCTAAGTTGAGGGTAACTGACAGTTTTATTCTTGTTTGTTTTTTTTCATCACAGGGTAGGTTTATTTAGAAATATCACCTACTACTCAACTCCTATGACAAAACAGGGTCTGTTAGGTGGGGAAAACAGTTGGATGAAAAACTCAACCACCGACTCTTAAAGGGATCTGCTGCCGCACAGTCTAGGCACACAGGGACCTGCACCCCTTTCCTGGGGGAGGAAAACCACAGCTACCAAACCCACCCAAATACAACTACCAAAAAAACCTTCTGGTACAGCATCTGTGAGCAGAGAGGTGGTCGCGTAGCCGCCTCTGTGCTGGACTAGTCTGAGAGGCTGCCAAGTGTGGTGGGTGCCCATGGGGCTGGGCTTGCTTCTTCCTCTGGGGATGATGGTGATGCCCTCGGCTCACAGTGTGTTGATGTAAACCTAAGATTTCAAATTAATTTCTTGCCTTCTGCTCTAAAATTGCCTTTTTTAAAGTTCAGTGGCCTTTGTGGGCAGGAGAAGCACAAACTTGAACACAAGGCTGCTTTGAAACTGGGACTTAAAGTCACTTTCTTGCAAGAAGGAGCTATTTTTTTTTGTGTAGTCCATCATAGAGAGAATTACAACTTGATTTCATCCTATTAGTTCTCTAATGACGTGGAGCAGTTCACTAGCCTTATGTATTATCTCTTCTGTGATCCCATAAGTTTTATACCTCTGTCATCATCTTAAGGTTTGCATGGGATGATTGTTTTTTTTTTGGGGGGTGGGGAGAATTCCAATTTACTCATTCCACCAACTAAAGTTTGTTTTTTAGAAAGGACTCATACTGGGTAAGTCTACCCTCCATAGTGTTAACCAACCACTTTGTTTATGAAGCATAGAATATCTCAGGTTGGAAAGGATCTCAGATCATCTACTCTAACCTCCCCACCGTGGGCAGGGACACCTTTCAGCTAGGTTTATCTGATGTAGACATCATCCAGCCTGGCCTTCAACACCCCCAAGGAGGAGGCATCCACAACCTATTCCAGAGTTTCACCGCCCTCATACTGTAGAATTTCTTCTTAAGCTCCAGTCTAGCCCTGTTCTCCCTCAGCTTCAAGACAATCCCTCTTGTCCTGTCTCCAGACATTCTTATGAGAAGTCCCTCTCCAGCCTTCCTGTAGAATCCCTTCAGGTGCTGGAAGGCCGTTGAGCCTTCTGCTTTGCTTTGGCCTCATAAGATTATCTACATGGTTGTAGGATGGCTTAGTTTCTTCACTGTGTGAACAGTTTGGCCTTAAAGGTCTGCAGGAGGACCAGCTCTGGGTTTGGAGTTCACAGTCCTTTGCCTTGCCCTGCTCCATTTGCAACAGTGACCCTGAGCTCTTGGGCACTGAGCTGTCAAACCACAAACACAGGTAGCTGCAGGCAGCTGGGTGTACTCAGGTTTGTGGTTTTGCAATTCATAGTTTCCCAGAAAAACAAACAGGGGCTGTAGGCTTCTCCTGATGCTGCAGATCTGGATCCCTACACAAGCTGAGGACTTTTTCACCTAGGAAATTGTCTCAGAAGATTGCTAAGTATTGGGTGACTTACCTGTAAGATAGAAACAGTGCATGAGTGTTTTCCCATCAGAATGCCCTCTTGGCTTTTGAAGTGGGATAAGATTGCAAAGGCTGTTCTCAAATGAGTGCAGGTAGAACAGCAACTTTTCCCTGGGCCAGTCCTCCTCTTGTACCTCTCCTTTCCCCTGCAGTGCTGGTGAGGCATAATAAATAGAAATCATGTTGTTTTGACGTACTGTGAGGTTCTACTTAAACTTACTTGGTCAGCATAGCCCTTAGAAGGAAAGGATCAGGTAAGTGCAGGCTTTGTTCTTGCTGAGTACTTTGTGAATAAACCTGCTCCTACACACCCCCGACACATCTAAAATGCCTTTCATGTAGGTCTGGAACCCTCTGTTTGGGTTTGCCTCTTTCTGGGTTGTCTATCACTTTATCTCCTTTCCCAGCTGAACCCCTGTAGCTCCTCTCTGAGGCAGGCTTGAGTGTCAGGTGCCTGCTGTACAAGAAATGCTGTTTTTTTTCCTACCATCTCTTTTTCACTCTTGGCTGATAACTGAATCCTTCAGCCCTGCAGCTGGGGTTCTTTCTGCTGCGAAGCTGCAAGGGATATACCTTCCTGTGAACTGAGCTTGCTTTTTTTTTTTGGAAGAGCAAGCTGAGGAGGCTGGAGAAGATAGGCATGGGCATCGAACTTCTGCTTGTGGGGCTGATACAGTTGAAAACTGTGCAGCTGTCCAGCGAGACTTGGACAGACTGAGAGCTGGGCACAGAAGAACCTAATGAGGTTCGACAAGGACAAGCTCAGAGTCCTGCATCTGGGAAGGAACAATAAACTGCACCAGTACAGGTTGGGAGGTGATCTGCTGGAGAGCAGCCCTGTGGAGTGGTACCTGGGAGTGCTGGTGGATAGCAAGTTATCCATGGGACAGCAATGTGCCCTTGTGGCCAAGAAGGCCAGTGGGATCTTGGGGTGTATTCAGAAGAGTGTGTCCAACAGATCAAGGGTTGTTCCCCTCCCCCTGTGCTCTGCCCTGGTGAAACCTCATCTTGAATGCTTCATTCAGTTTTGGACTCCCCAGTTTGAGAGACAGGGATCTGCTGGAACACTGTCTGGTGAGGAGAGACTGAGGGACATGGGCCTCTTTAGTCTAGAGAAAAGAAGACTGAGAGGGAATTTAATGTTTTATAAGTATCTGAGGGGTGGGACAGGCTCTTCTCACTTACTCCCTGTGATAGGACAAGGAGCAATGGATGGAAGCTGCAGCACAGGAGGTTCCAGCTCAACTCAAGGGGGAACTTCTTGAGTGTAAGGGTCCCAGAGCCCTGGCATAGGCTGCCCAGAGAGGTTGTGGAGTCTCCTTCTCTGGAGCCTTTCCAGGCCTGTCTGGATGTGTTCCTGTCCACCCTAAGCTAGATTGTCGGGTCCTGCTCTGGCAGGGGGGTTGGACTGGATGATGTCTTTGGGTCCCTTCCAACCCCTGACATTCTGCAAGCCTGTGAGTGAGGGGTCTCAGGCTCCCTGTGGGCACAGCACAGGGAGTTTGGCTTGTTGTGGAAGGATCTGAGGAACAAGTTCTTCAGCAGGAGGGTGCTGGAAGACTGCAACAGGTTGCTGAGGGAGGCACTTGAGGCCACATCTGCAGAATATTTAAGGTGAGACTTCACAAGTCTCTGGACAACCTGATCAAGTTGAGGATGCTCCTGCTTACTGAAGTGAGGATTGGACTGGATGACCATTGGAGGTCTTTTCCAATTCAAACTGATCTATGATTTTGTGACTATACCTGCAGGGACTTTCTGTGGAAATACTTGCCACGTTCTCAGCAAGAACTGACATCAGTAAACACTTCCCAGTTCCTTGGCTGGAAGTCAAGAATGTTGTTCCCTTCTAGAAGGGAACTTCTTATCAGAGATAAGGTTTTGAGGATTTTCTCTTCATGCATACTTTACCTAATCAGAACTCCAGACTTTATAAGCTTGGTTTTCACTCCTTAAGTATTTTTCATGTCTGCTGCAGTGTGTGGGACTTCTGTCCTGTACAGCTTTTTTTCTTTGCTAGTTAAATGGCCTTCAAAGAAAAGGAAGTGCTGAGAAACACATTCTGCAGCTTTCTGCTTTGCCCTGGTTTCCATTTTTCTTTTTGATGCAGGATCACCCCATTTTTTTCTGTTAAAGCAAGGAAGATGCCTTCTGTTCAAAGCCAACCTAGCATCAGAAGAACCTCTCCTGTGGTGACAGAGTGAGAGTTGGGGTGGTTCAGTTTGGAGAGAAGTCTGCTCTGAGGAGACCCTATTGTGGCCTTCCAGTATCTGAAAGGGGCTCCGAGAAAACTACTGAGGGACTTTTTAGGATGTCAGGTATGGATAGAACTGGGGATAATGGATCCAAGCTAGAGGAGGGGAGATATAGATTAGACATTAGGAAGAAGTTCTTCACCATGAGGATGGTGAAACACTGGAACAGGTTGCCCAGGGAGGTGGTGAAAGCCTCATCCTTGGAGGTCAAGGCCAGGCTGGATGTGGCTGGGAGTTTGGAGCTAAATGATCGTTGAGGTCACTTTCAACCCTGACAACTCTGTGATTCTGTTACCTACAATCTCTTCTCTTGCAGCACTTCTTTCTGCCTTCTGTCAGGTGTTTCAGCCAGAAGCTAATTTAGATGCACAACTTGTTACAAGCACCAGTGTTAAGGGGAACCTGGAGGTGCAGAGGCACAGATGATGATATAAAACTAAATATTATCTAGTACTTGATTGCTTCATTCCAAATCAGTACACAGTAATGTTGTTAGCTCAGCAGCCTGTGTTTTCTCCTTTTCCTTTCAGCACTGTAGCTTATTGGATTGTCTTACTGGTTTTTGCTGTTTTTCAGGAAAGAGCACACTCAGAACTCTATACTGGGGTACACTGAATTTTTACCATGCTCTTTAACACGCTAAAACTTCCAGCTGGTCCCACAAGGCTCTTTTTCTTGCAACATACTTGTTCTCGGGTGTGAAGATTGAAGGTCACTTAGCCTTGGGGTGGCATTGCAGCCACCCAGAACCAAACAGTGGGTGGGGAGTGGTCAGCGGAAACACAAACTTGGCATACTCAGGTATTCGGAGTGAAGAACAAGAATAGTTTCATGTGTAAACACATCTGTCAATGAGATTCCTCATGTCAGGAAGTCTGCTTGTTCTCATTTTGGTGTCCTCATCCTTTTATTCTGGCGCTTTGTCACCACCTCCTTAAATAACAGAGCTACATCCTGTGTTTGCTTCTGATGTTGTTACTCATGTGTTTAATCAGTGTTCCTTAACCAGGCTTGCTTGTTCCTACAGCTTGCAGGGACAGCAGTTCTTGCCATTGGATTATGGCTTCGGTTTGATTCGCAGACCAAAAGCATCTTTGAGCTGGAATCCAACAACACAACATTTTACACAGGTAAGCTAGGAGGAGGATCTGTGTGTGGCAGGACACAGCTTCACCCTCTGGTTTTCAGGTGGCTTTAGAAACTTTTGTCTTCCTTGAAGGCTGGAAACATAAAAAGTCTGGAGAACACTCTCAGGGGGACCTTAGTGGTGCCTTCCAATCCTGAAGGAATCCTACAGGAAGCTGCAGAAGGACTTTTTACAGGAGTGACCACTAGCAGGACAAGCAGAGATTGAAGGAAACCTAAACCTTGGGTCTTAGGAAGAAGTTCTTCACTATGAGGTTGGCAAGACTCTGGAATGGATTGTCTAGAGAGGTTGTGGCTTCCTCCTTCCTGGAGATGTTCAAAGCCAGGTTGGATGGGGCCTTGAGCAACCTCGTCTAGCAAAGAGGTGTCCCTGCCCATGGCAGGGATGTTGGACAAGATGATCTCTAAGGTCCCTTCTAGCCTAGGCCATTCTACAAAAACATCCCTAAACTGCCTTGGGCAGAGAGCAGCTTCCCCTCGCTGGTGCAGGGGGCAAGTCTGAAGCTCCTGAACAGGCAGCAGCAGAGTCATGCTTGTGGTTTCTTGTCTCTTAATGTGTTATTACTTAATCTTTTTTTCCCATCTTAAACACTACAGTTAAGCATTTTTGTAATCCCAGAGACTCCTGGTAAACACAGGGGAGGTCTCTTACTGGCACTTCACTCAGTATGAATTGGTGAAGTTTGACTCTCAGTAGTCTCAAATGACAGCAAAAACTGTTTTGTTCTCCAGAATGACCAACCTAAGCCACTCAAATCCAATTCTTGCCTCATTCCTCTCAGAAGCAGCATATATCTGTATGCTGTTGCAACTCTTTCAGCCTTGCGTGTGCTAATTGATACTAAATGTAAAGGATGCACAGATGTCTTGGCCTATGTGAGCAACTCTTAGAGGTGACCTAGAGCAATCCAGCTTTAGGCCAGGTGGAAGCTATTCACAATCATGGAATGGTTTGGGTTGGAAGGAACCTCTGAAAGTCATCCAGTCCAACCCCTTCTGTGTTAAGCAGGGACATCCTTCACTAGAGCAGGTTGCTCACAGCCTTCTCAATATTCACTTCAAATATCTCCAGGGTTGGGGCCTCAACTACCTCCCTGGGCAACCTGTTACAGTGTTCCACCACCCTCATGCTAAAGAACTTCTTCCTCACATCCAATCTGAATCTTCTCTCATTTCAAACCATTGCCCTCGTCCTGTCCCTGCAGACCTTTGCAAACAGTCTCTCTGCAGCCTTCTTGCTGCTCCCTTCAGGTACTGGCAGGCTGCTCATAAGTCTGCCTGGAGCCTTCTCTTCTCCAGGCTGAACAACCCCAGCTCCCTCAACCTGTCCTTGTAGCAGAGCTGCTTCAGCCCCATGATAATTTTTTCTGGCCCTCCTCTGCACCCACTCCATGTCCTTCCATATTCCTTGGCATATCAGGTTTTGATCCTAATGTTGTAGTTCCTGACTAAACCAAATTCTTCTCATCTGTAAGCTTTTGATCTCCCCAGTCAAGTGAGGCTGGGGCAGAGGAACACATGCTGCTTTGGCTGTTGCCAGCTGTAGGTGCTCAAACCTTTTGGGAAACCATTTGAATGCTTTTGAAGACCTGAAGCAGTTGGGAAGAAGGCAGATTCAGAGATGTACCATTCTCATGGACAATACCTCTGCTTCACATCCCTGCAGCCCCAGGATTTTGCCATGTCCTGTATAGCATCACTTCCTAGCCACCCCCAGCATAGTTAGGTTGGTCTTTCTCTTGCTCTCAGGGTGAGCTGCTCAGTTTGTCACAACACCCAAACTGGTGCCTACAACTTGTGTTGCAGCCTTGCAGTAGCAGTGTGGACTGTGCCTACAGGGAGCAGTGTTAGGAATGGTGAGGTAGGCTTATTGGAGCCCGCAGCTGGGGAGTACTGAGTTGCTTGTGCAGCTCCACAAAGAGGCCATAGGCATGCAGGCAGCTGATGTGTGAGACAGCTCAGATTTCACACTCAGTACCTGGCATGGTGACAAACTGAGTTGTTCTTAGAGATTCTAGAAAGATTTCCAGATAGTGGAAAGGGAATAAAAATGTAAAACTCAGCTATTGAGCTGAATGTTTAACAAGTCTTACTCTGGGCACTCCCAGCTCAACTCTTCCACCTTCTCAAATGTTAGCTTTATGATGATATAGTTCAACTGCTTGAGATCTCTGTAGGTTAAACTGAGTTTTTAAAAGCAAAGCTCAATAGGAATTAACTGTTTTAATGTTTTCCTGGGAGTAGTTACTGACTGCAGCTTTCAGTAGTAACTGTAAAACATAAGTCAGGTTGCAGTTAGTAACAAAGAAAATTACTGCAAAAGCTTTCTGTACTAAAGGTGAACTGAACTAAGAGCTTCTGATGAACTCTTCCTTCGAAAGGGTAGCAAGTTGAAGCTGGGGTAAGAAAAGGTTGGTGCTGGAATTTCCTGCTGATAACAAATATCAAGCTTACTTGTTTACATGGGCTTCATCAAGTAAGTGTTTCTTTTGGCAGCCAACATTAGTTTGCATCCAGAAAACACTTGTAATTTCAGAGGATCATAGAAAGGGACCTCACAGCTCATCTACTCCAACCTCCTCCATGGGCAGGGACACCTCTCAACCTCAGCTGCTCAAGTCCTTATCTAACCTGGCTCTGAACACACTGAGGGAAGAGGTATCTGCAGCTTATTCCAGAGTCTTGCCACTCTCCTACTGAAGAACTTCTTCCTAAGATCCAGTCTAACCCTGCTCTTCCTCAGCTTCAAACTATTCCCCCTTGGCCTGTCTCTAGACATCCTCAGGAAAAGTCCCTCTGCAGCCTTCCTGTAGGATGCCTTCCGGTACTGGAAGGCAGCTCTAAGGTCCCCCTGGAGTACTTTCTTTTTGCTCTCTGAAGACCAGAACTGTTTTTTGTCTATATTGGTGGAAACCTTATCCTAATTCTATGTGGTGTGTGCTGATCCCTTGTCTTGTGTTTTGCTACCTGAATAATGCCTTCTTGCTACTCAAGGGTAGTTGTTTTGCTTGCTATCACCAGCTAGCAGCTGTAATGATTAAACTGACTCTTCACAAGTGTGAGAATAGGATTGGGCATAAAAGCTTTTAGCTTGCTCTCTGTGCTTCACCATGTGTGCCACCTAAATTCTGGGTGTTATGGTCTCCAGGCTGTTGGATATGATTTGAAAAAATGCTGAGTCCTTGCAGTTAGGGAGGCAGTCAGGTTAGGTAACTGGTGTGTAGAATTCTACTGCTGTAGAATAATTGTGTTTCCTGATGGTAAAACATGATAGGAAAGCATGTAAGGCCTGATGTCAGAGCTCTCAGCACAGGAAGTACATGGACATGGGGTAGGTCTAGAGGAGGACACAAAGATGACCAGGGGCTGGAGCAGCTCTGAGGACAGGATGAGGCGGCCAGCGTTGTTCAGCCTGGAGAAGAGAAGGCTCCAGACAGACCTAAGAGCAGCCTGCCAGTACCTGAAGGGGGCTGCAGAGGGAATGTTTGCAAAGGCCTGCAGGGACAGGATGAGGGCAATGGTTTGAAATGAGAGAAGAGCAGATCTAGATTGGATGTGAGGAAGAAGTTCTTTAGCTTGAGGGTGGTGGAACACTGTAACAGGTTACCCAGGGAGGTAGTTGAGGCCCCAACCCTGGAGATGTCCCTGCTCATGCGAGGGGGGTTGGACTGGATGACCTTTGGAGGTCTCTTCTGACCCAAAGCATTGTACTTTTTAATACCCACTCTCCTAGAGAAAGTATACTTCAAGAATTCTCAGATGTTAAATTGCTGAGTCCAGCTATTTAACTGCAACACTCTCTTCATTTGAAGTTAGGTTGGTAACTCTAGCCCTGTTCCAGTTTTTAAATTGCCTCTTTGTCATAGATGGCTTTATCTTGCCTTTTTTGCTAAAACTTTAAGCGGCAGTGGTGGTACACATGAAACAAACTTTAATTCGTGGATAGCAATAATCAGATAAGAATTATCAGTGCACACAATTATCAATGCATCACAAATTTTTATATGGTAGGTTTGAAATATAAGCACAGCCCTTCTTGGTGATTTTCCTTGCTGGGAGCCTGGATGAGGCACTTAGCGCCATGGGTTAGTTAATTAGAAGGTGCTAGGTGATAGGTTGGACTCAATCTCAAAGGTCTTTTCCAACCTGGTTGATTCTGTGAACATCTCAGTCAAGAAGCAAAACCTTTGTCAACAGCTACAAATGTTGTTTGTGGAGCAACTAAATGTATACCTTGCTGCTGAGATCTCACTTATCCCTTCTACATGGCTGTTTTTCTTCTCCCTAGGAGTTTACATCCTGATTGGAGCTGGTGCACTTATGATGCTGGTTGGCTTCTTGGGATGCTGTGGTGCTTTGCAGGAATCCCAGTGCATGCTTGGCTTGGTAAGTGTTCAGAGCAGTGGTTAAGCTTGGAGCAGCACAATAAATGAAGGGAAGATGACATTACTGTACTGATTGTTTAGGCTCTACAATGCTTAAACACACTTTGCTTACAGAATGCTCAAATGTTGATTTGTTTCTGCCCCTCACTAGAGATGTCCAGGTTGTGTTTGGGTACCAGATGATTTCAGGAGCTGGTCACATGTCAGGCATTGAAGTATCAAGACTTGGGGAGCATGTGTCAACACAGAACTAAGGCACTGATAAGATGAATGCTGTTTGTTAAATGCTGTGTGCTGAATGGTGAAGGCTCTGCAGTCTTAAATCTTTGAGCCCAAAGCTGTTCTTTTTGATCCTTGAGACAAACCTTTACTGTTCCTAATGACTCCTGGATGAGCTTTTCCAGTTGACAACTGCTCTGCAAACCAATTACTGGAGAGCAACCTCATTGTTTGTAGACTGGAGGGACCAGCAGAACTTGCTGGGTTGATGCATATCTGTATACTTGTGGAACCAGTCATCCAAATAACCAGAAGGTTTAGTTAATAAAAGGCTGCGACTAGAGCTAGGGCAAGAAGAACAATGCTCCTTTCTGTGTAATGAAAGAAGTTCATTTCATGTTTTTCTTGGAAAGTAATTCCTCTAGCATTTTAATTCTGAACATCTTGAAAGTGCCTTCCAGTGACAGTAGTGGTTTGAACCTGGTACTCAATTAAGTGCAGAGATGACACTTTTTCTGTGTTATGGAGTACACAACAAAGAAGCTGCCTGGGAGTTGGTGGCCAGATAGGTATTAAGTGATGACTCCTAAAGCAATGGAAGTGACAACCCAGAGAGGAGAATTGGTGTCAGCTGTTATGTCCAAGTGACCTAGGCAGCTTCAAAGCCTGAGCTAACAGGTGATTGATTTTAATTAGCACTGATCAAAGAGGAGGGCTGGGGCTTGGAAAACACTGCCAGGCTTTCTGACTCTCCTGGGAAGAAGTGCTGAGCCAGTGTAGTGCCCTCTTTCTTCATCTTACCAGTGTGCCAGCCTCTATTGAGTGACTCTTGGCCCATAAGGTTGAGTCCTGGGGAGTGGACAAGCTTGCAGTAAACATCTGTGATGCTGCTTTGTGGTGTTGTGATCTTTTTCAGTTCTGCTCTTTTCTTTTCCAGTTCTTCCTCTTCCTTTTTGTGATTTTTGCCCTTGAAATTGCTGCTGCCATCTGGGGATTTGCCAATAAAGAAAAGGTAGGTTGCTTTGAAAAGTTGGAATGCTGAAACAGGCTGCCCAGAGAAGCTGTGGATGCTCCATCCTTTGAATTATTTGAAGTTGTGTTGGATGAGCCTTGGAATAACCTGATCTAATGAGATGTTGCTGCCCATGGCAGTAGGGATGAACTAGAACTTTAAAGGTCAGTCTCTGATTCTGTGACTGTGCCCACAAAGTTAAGTCTGCTGAAATCCATACCACTACTACTTAAATTCCCTAGGTAACCAAGATTTGAGGGAGAGGAATCACCACAGTGTCGTAGAATGGTTTGAGTCAGAAGGGACCTCCAGGAAAACAAAGCAGGAACTTGGCTTCATTTTCAAGCAGTTTTAGGGTTGATAGCAGAGAAGCCAGAATCTGACATGCTGTGGCATGCTAGAAATGCCTTCTAGGCATTACCAGGCTGAGCTGTAAAGCAAAAGATCATCAATGATGCTATTATCACTTCTGGCTGTGAGCTGGGTCAGCTAAAAGCTGAATGGTTCTGCATCTAGAACGTGACTTGGCTGGATTATCCTCTCACAAGCAGTCAAGATTCTGTCTTGCTTCAAAATAAAGTGCTTGGGGGTCAGGATTAGTTTTCTGCTTGTCTGGTAGAGCAGGGGAATGCAACAACTTCTACAGAAGTGAGTAGGGAGTTACTTTTCTTGTGTAGCCAGTTGGTAAAGGCTTTTGTCTACTCCTGGAAGCTCAGAGGTTTGGAAGGAAAAGTGAGTCTTATCTGTTCAGGTGAGCATACTCACTTCAAAAGCCACACCTGTGCCTGTTGAGAAATGAATACTGTCCACCCTCTTTCTACATGCCAAAAGAATGGGTGGTGTAAGTGGCAGAACTTCTTAGGACTGACTCACAACAGGTTTTTTTTTTGCTTAATAAAGCCAGTAACACAGCATAACTCATTGCTATCCTATAGGTTATTGAAGAGCTAAAGGGCTTCTACAAGGAAACCTACAGCAAGAGATCTCAACCAGCTGCCAGAGAGACCCTGAGAGCATTTCAGTTAGCTGTAAGTATGTGGTTACACTTTAACCAGGTAGCAGTGAAGCCTGTGGTACTGCCCTCCATGTCGTTCAGTCCCCTGCATAAATCCAGTACCTTATGGACCAGCAGAAACTTCATAGATGACACAGAAGACCTTTTTGTGTAGCATTGGTGAATTCAGGATGATTCTTTGTCCCTCTGAACTTCCAAAATGCTTGAAACTAGTTCTTGTTTTCCCAAAACTCAGAAGCCAGTTGGAAAATCCAGGTCTGTGGGGTTGCTCTGGAGGATACACCATAATACGTGGACTTTGGGGTATGGAAGGAGTATAAACTGTCACTGAAACTCAAGTGTTCCATGGGATCCAGCTCTTCCTTTCAGAATCTTGTCCTTCAATGCAATTAAGTCTTTCTAAAATAAGCTTTAGAGCAGTGACACTGGTGGGATGCCCAAGCCAATTTGTTTAAGGTCTATACTAGAACTTCATGTAATCCATTTCCCCTTTTCCACCAGACAGGGAGGAAAAATAAAGGATAAAAATAAAGGATAAACTTGTCTTTTTTTTCTCCTGTAGCTGGACTGCTGTGGTCTTACAGGTGCTCTTGAGCAACAATTCCTGGACACCTGTCCCAAGAAGAGCATCCTTGAGTTACTTCCTGTGAGTTTGGTCATGCTTTACCATTAAAAATGAATGGAATGAGAAACAGACTCCTAAACAAACCCCTCTAGTCCATGGGGACATTCCCACATGACCCTTACTTAGCAAACTCTGTCTCTAGTCAGTCCAGTTGTGGAAAATCAACATACCACTGCTGTGGAAAGAACAAGCAGGGTCAGCAGAAAGTCTGAGGTCGCACAGGAAATATGTAGTTTGGGTGTTACCAGACTCACGTGGATGGACAGCATAAGGCTTCACCTAAAAATGTGTTCTCCTGGCTGCTCTTATTCTCAGAACACCTTCTTGGTGCTGTGTGGGAGCTGTCATGTCCCTTCTGAGTGTGGGAGAAGTAGAGAATGAGGCAGGAGCAGGGATGAAGTACTAGCCAAGAGGAGGAGTAGTACATTGGTGGCCTGTTTAGGTCATGATGTCACTGAGACCAGTTCCTTGGATTCCCATGTTGAAATACTGCTACAGGGCTGGAGCACCTCTGCCATGAGGATAGGCTGAGGGACCTGGGGGGGTTCAACCTGGAGGAGAAAAGGCTCCAAAGGGACCTTAGAGCTGCCTGCCAGTACCTGAAGGGATCCTGCTGGAAGGCTGCAGAGGGACTTTTCCTGAGGGGACAAGAGGGAAAGGTTTGAAGCTGAGGGAGAGCAGGGTTAGACTGATCTCGGGAAGTCCTGCGGCATGAGGGTGATGAGATTCTGGAATAAGCTGCCCAGGGATTCTGTGGCTATCTCTTCCCTAGAGGTGTTCTAGGCCAGGCTAGATGAGCCCTTGAGCAGCCGAGTGCAGTTGAGAGCTGTGTCTGCCCATGGTGGGGAGGTTGGAATAGATGATCGGTGAGGTCTCTTCCAACCTGAGCCTCTGATTCAGCGAAATAGGTAGGAGCATAAGTAAGAGGCTGGATGTGGAGTGAGAATGTTTTCTAAATGCAGTGTGGCTAAGAATGTGTCAATGCACAGCAGGACAGAGCAGCAGCTGTCAGAAAAGAGATTCTTCAGTCAGTGTGTTCAGATTTGCTTACGACTGCCTTGTGCCCTGGCTTTGTGCACTGAGCCAGTCTGTGTTGAGTCATGCTGTAAAGAATAAGGTTTTCATCGTTCAGGACTTTGCTTTTGTTTTACCATGTGATCTGCATGGCCCTTTCACTACAGGTGATTTTTGTGCCTTCACAGATCTGACCCCAAGACATTTCAGTCTGCCTTTAGATTGCTGTTTTGGTCTTGTCCATACAATCTGCTATGAGTTAGGATACATAGGAGTAGCTGAGACAGAATGCAGGGTTTATGGTTTGCTTTTATTCTCCTGAGTGTGATTTTTAGCTTTATCTGCTGATCTGTTTCTGAACAGTTGGGCATAGGTCATAAAAAACAGCAGACTGGAAGATGAAATGGATGTAATGGTGTGGCTGCTCCGTGTGCCTCTAAACAGCACTACTGTATTGATACTCTAATTTTCACTGATTATTCCTTGCCAGCATATCCCTTTAATCCTCAAGTAAGTCTTTGCTTCTGGGCTGGATAAGGAAAATCAACTTTCAGCAGCTCACTGTGCTGGGTTAAGTGGGACAGGAGTTGGGATGAGACTTTGACCAGTTACCAGGGTCTTAAAGATTTATACCTCAGCAGAAGTTCCCTGTTGTTTTTCTTGGCTGCTTTGTCTTTGGGGAATGGATTGTACTTAATTCTGTCTTGGGAGCTTCCAGCTGGCCCATCTGTGAATCTATAGCCTAGCATCTCTGCATGCAGCTGAAGAAATCCTGACATTCCCATGCACCAGGTGTTGTTAACGTGTCTCTCAATAGTAAGAGTGGCTTAATCTACTTTGAGAGGAGCTCAGCACCTCCCACCCCAATACTGGCAGCCATTAGTAACAAGCTGTCTGATACAGTTCCTGTTGGCCCTAATCTACCTCATCAACTCTGCAGGCATTGGGAAGCCTAATGTAGTGAAGGCACAGTTAAGAGGTTTAGATACTTGGAGTTTAAATCTACTCCTCAGCAACTTTTTATGGTTGAATATCCCTGGCTTTCTTTAAAGATATGAAAATAAAGCCAGTTCAAGGCAGGATTCAAAAGACTGAATCTTCATCTCTGGCTCCAGGAGACTTGGCCAGAGATACAGCAGAGATTGGCAGACCTGAGCACAAGCAAGTAGAAACAAGCCCCTTTCTTTATGGAGGAAGCACTAATGAAGAGTCTCTTTTTTTCAGTCATGCCCTGCTGCTATTGATGATGTCTTCAATTCAAAACTGAATGTGATTGGAGCAGTTGGCCTTGGCATTGCTGTCATCATGGTGAGTTCTCAGATGATCTAGAGGGCAGCTGCAGGGCCAAAGGATGCTTACAGCAGAAGATTGAACAGTCTGCAAGCCCCAGTCTGCAAGTGGCATGTAGCAGCAGGATCTGGGTGTGTGCTGCAGGGCCCTGAGGCAGCACAGAGGGTGGAGTGGTTTGGACCTCCCTGCTGCTGCCTTGGATTAGGATCTGCCTCCTAGTTAAGCAGTAGGAAAGTTTTTATCAGTTGCCTCTGTGTGTATATATACATAGGGTGGAGATGTATTGGTCATATTGCTAGCTCTTTCCCAACCTCAGTAACTCTTGAGAATCCATTCTATAACAAAGAGTGCCAGAGAACTGGGTAAGAGTTGCTAGGAAGGAAATTGGCACTTCTGGTTTGACTCCTGGAGGAATGCATGACATTGGTCACCCCAGCACACGTGCATCTATGATTTCTTAAGGAGGGAGGCATGGCACTGGTTTGTAGCAGATCTGTTTGGAAGTATCGAGGGTGAAGGGGATCCATGAAAAGGGACTAAAATCTGAGGGTGAGGGAGAAGGGCATGGTGAGAGGTGGGAACTACAGAATGAAGTGTTAATGGCCCCTGGGCTGGGAAGAGCAACTGTGCTCCTTCCCATCTTAGGGCAATGTCTCCAGTTTGGGCCCCTTCATTCAAGGACAGGGAACTGCTTAGAATCTAGGGCAGAGCTACAAAGGTGCTGAAGGCAGTGGAACATACCCCTGCTGAGGATAGGCTGAGGGAGCTGGGGTTGGAGCTTGGAGCAGAGGAGCCTGAGGGCCACCTTCATTCATGTTGATAAAGATGTGGAGGGTAGTGTGGGGAGGACAGAGCCAGGCTCTGCTCAGGGATGTCCAGTGACAGGACAAGGGGCAATGGGGGCAAGCTGGAGCAGGGGAGGTGCCATGGGAATAGAAGAGTAAACTTTTTCCCTATGAGGGTGGCAGAGCCCTGGAGCAGGCTGCCCAGAGTGGTTGTGGAGTCTCTTTCTCTGGACACATTCCAGACCCACCTGAATGTGTTCCTGTGTGATCCTGCTCTGCCACTGGCATTGGACTGGATGATCTCTGAAGGTGCCTGCCAATCCCTAATAATCTATGATTTACAACATTCTATGCTTGTGCTTTGTCCCCTGATTCTCCTGCCTTTGCTTTCTCCACAGATCTTCGGCATGATCTTCAGTATGGTTCTGTGCTGTGCTATCCGCAAAAACAGAGAAATGGTCTAAGAGCTAAAAAAAAAACACCCCCCAAACTCCCAAGACTGCTGCACTATAAAAACCTTTCTCATTAACTTTTAGAGTTCTGAAAGCATTTCTAAACAAACAAAAGTTATATATTTGTTACCTTTTTAATGCTTTATTTGGTACTGATGTAGGTCTGCTGTTTGTGTTCTAGGTTAAATGACCAAGATATATCTTGACATTGGGCAAATATTGTATATAAAGTATCTGACTTTCTTGAAACTTAATTAATTTGGATGTAATTTATGTTGGAGACAATTTGATACTTTATTAAAGAGTAAGATGTATTGTATGTTTATGGAAGAGAGGAGATTTCACTATGGTTATTAATGATAGTATTGGATGCCTAGCATGGAGTTACAATTCAGATGGCATGGAAGTTCAAAAACACCATGGGTTTAGTATAAAACAGGAAGTAACTTCAGTGCCTTGCCATGTTTGAAGGGAATCCTGAAAAACAGGGTGACACCTCTCAGAGCATGTTGGGTAAGATTATTGAATTGTTTGAGTTGGGACTGACAGATGTTATCTGCTCCAACCTCCCTGCAGGCAGCAGGGACTGGAGCAGGTTGCTCACAGCCTCCTCCAGCTTCACCTGGAACATTTCCAGAGATGAGGCCTCAACTACCTCCCTGGGTGATCTGTTGCAGTGTTCCGCCACCCTCATGCTAATAGAACTTGTTCCTTTCATTTCAAACCATTGGCCTTGTCCTGTCCCTGCAGACCTTTGCAAACAGTCCCTCTTCATCCTTCTTGTACCCCCCTTCAGGTACTGGCAGGCTGCTTTTAGGTCTGCCTGCAGCCTTCTCATCTCCAGGCTGAAAAACCTCAGCCTGTGCTCACAACAGAGGTGTTCCAATTCCCCTGATCATCTTCATGGCCCTTCTCTGGCCCCTCTCCATCAATCCCATGTCCTTCCTGTCTTGAGGGCTTCAGACCCTGTTGCCATTCCTCTATTCCTTGGTGTGTGCAAGCAAAACATTTCAGGAATATAATTTGGAATGGTTTTTGCTGTAATGTTTTTCACTCTTCTCTTCATACAGGATGGTGAAGATGACAGACCTCTGTGATATTCCCAGTTACGTTTTAAAAAGCTTTCCAAAAGGTGCGGTTGTACTAAGCTGTGGCCTGAAAGTATTGAGAGCAGCACATGGCTTTTTGTTCAAATACTCTCCCTTAACCACCTTGTGTTGTAGCTCCTTGAAAACACTAGAGCTGATGTTCAGCTTCCAGTAAAGGAGTCAGTGTTTGAGGAGGAAAAGTGATGCAGTTTGAGACTTGCACCAGTGTCTCAAGGAAGAAACTCTTTGCTATGGGAAGTTCAACATGAGC
>VWYK01126797.1:6053-17652 GCA_013399775.1 Semnornis frantzii | reverse complement strand
CATGTCTCAAAGTGCCATGGCCATATACTGCTTGAACACCTCCAGGGATGGTGACTCCTCCGCCTCCCTGGACAGCCTGTTCCAGTGCCTGACTACTCTTGCAGCAAAGAAACTGTTTCTTGTGTCCAAACTAAACCTGCCTGGAGGTATCCAGGGAATGTCTGGCAAGTGATCATGCAGGGTTTTCTTAATGTTTCTTAATGTTAGTGTTGCCTTGTTTGAATAGTCACAACTGATCTTGTAATTTTGCCTTTCTTACTGGACAGCCTACAAGGTAACCTTGGATATTGAAGCACCACCACCATTTTGTACATCTGGCCTCTGTGAACACTGAGCAAAGCTGCATCTCTAGAGCAAGTATAATAAGTGAAAGAACACAGCGCACCTGAAGAGACTCCATAATAAAACTGCAACTTTTCTTTTTATTTTTTTGGCACTGTTAGTTCCACTCCTGATGCTTTTGGCATAAAAGTGATCCAAGAAGTGAGGTGTTGTTTTTTTTCCCTTACAGCACATGCAACCAGGTGGTTTCCCCAAGGCTCAGCATCAGTTGTGCAAGGGGCTGGCAATGAATTAGCAATCTGATGGGGATAAGGGGCAGGTGATTTCAGCCAATGCAACTGTGGCATGCTGTGGTGATTGCCAGTGAACTGAGAGCTTTGGGAAATCCATTGCTCATATGGCAAAATGCACTGCTAACAGACTCCAGCAATATTTAGAGTAGGAAGTTTATTTTCCCCATAATCACTTTTGTTTTCTCATTCCATTTATTCTTATAAATTTTCTTCTGTTTCCTTTCAACATGATTGTTTTTCAAATCTTAAACAAAAGAGCAAGGCAAATTATTCTGCAGAAGTCTATGAGTTGGCATAGAGTAACAGAAGGAGCCATTATGATCTGTCAGGCAACTACTTATTTAGGGACTTTTGAAACCACTGATAATTGACTTAGTAGAATAAAACAGTTCTCTGGAACTGATGGAGTCTATTGTTTAAGTACTTACCACATTTGCTGCAAGTCATTTAAAAATGTTATTGACTCTGGTTAAACTGTTACAGACATAAAGCAATGGTGGAAGTGTGAGGTGCAACGGTGCCATTCAGTATGGTTTTACTAAACTGACTGCATGAATACAGATTTGGAGGTTAAGGTGGGATGGAGAAGGGGGAGCTGGTCACAAATCTAAACCCCAGTGGCAAACACTCTCAGCAACAGAGGCAGCTGGAGACTGGGAGAAACCGATTATAGTATGCAAGGCACTCGGCTGTGTCAGCCTGACAGCCTCTCTGTCTGCTCCACAGGGCTCCTGTGAAGGTTGCCATGGGCTCAGATCCATGTGTCCCTGATGCATATTCAATACCAGATCCCATCTCGTTCTCTACAACAGAGTGGAGCAGACTTACAGGACTGACACACACAAGCAGCCACATCAGCTGGAGTGAGGAGCTGAATGCTGGGGGATATCCAGGGACCTAGGGGACTCTACTAGGTTTCTATGAGGCACAGAAATCCTTGGAAGGGGTTTGTAAATCTAAATCTTAAAGCCTGGATACCTTGCCAAACCATCTGATGGTGGTGGTTGCTCTTCATGGAGACAGCTGTGGGCTTGCTTTAATACAGCTGCAGCATGGCAGTTGCATTAAGGAGCTCCAAGGTTCCTCATTTCCAGTTTAGTGGTTAGGACACTGAGGAAGGTGCTGAACAGAGCCTCCCACGAGTCGTGCTCCAGTCTGACAATTCACATACAAAGGATTGTATCCCTACTAGGAACTTCATGTGCTTTGTATTAGAGTGAAGGAAAGGATGGTTCCCCAGAGTCCCTTGCTTTTCTCCCTTGGCAAGGACTGGCTGGTATATCTTTTTCTGTGTGTTCTAGGGAGGACATACACAAGCAGAGCAGGTCCTGGAAGCAGCTGCTCTCCTGTGCTCCCACAACTAGCCTGTACCTCTGCAAGAGTTTCAATGCTGTCTAGATGGGCTCTCTTGATCTTCATATGTGCTGTGAACATAGCCAGAATTTCCATCCTGCTGCTTTGCTGCCCTGACTTGATTGTTGGCTGTTGGGGAATCTTATTTATAATCTGTTTGTGTACAGCCTTCAAACTCCACTTGAGCAGGTTTTCCAGCTTCTCAGAAGAAAAGACATGTGTGGGTTTGAACAGTTGTTTGAACCATTGAAGGACTCAGCTTTTCCCTTGCAAAGCCTTTGTTGGAGTTGTGAGATACTTTAGAAAGCCAGCTTAGCACACTGTGCCCATGTCAATGTCTAGTGCTAACACAGACATCAGATGGCAATACCTCCACTTCTGTTACAGAGAGCATCAATTGTGTAAAGCAGTGGGTTATGGGAGTGCTGCACTGCATCATCCATCTGTCCTGCATTTCTAGCACAAAGCTCATAATCCACCAGTACCCATTCCTTAAGACCTGTTGTTTGCATACTAAGCTCCAGTCCAAATCTGGGGTTTGGGCATCTTTCTAGAGAGGGGCCTCGCCTGGTAGGAGGAGAAAAGCCTTGTTCAGTAGAGCCATCCACATGCAGCTCCTGGGGCATGGTCCTGGCAGCTGCCACTATGCCCTGCTATAGTGAGCTTTGCTTTTCTGAGATGCTGTTTTCTCTTCTCACTACTCTGGTGCTTGCCCCAGAATGTCAATATGTTCCCATGCTGAAATTGCAACAACTGTGTAGGAGTTGTTAGAAATAAAAGGAGGAGAGTGAGGCTGGGGGAAGAAGGTAAGAGAGGAAAACAGATGAGATGGAAAAGACAACTTCTTTCTGTGGTTTTTGGCCTCTTTGTTTGCTGTGCTGTCCTGGAAGGAATGGTTGCTGAAGAACTTTTTATAGAGCTGGTGAATTAGTATTGAAAATCCATCAGGCTTTAGCAACATACCAGACATATCTTGGTCCCTTTTAAGACATCAATTATTTGATCTGGAATCAAATAATGAAATTTCCTTATGGAATCATCCTTAGATAAGCCAGAATTCATTTGTATATAAAATATGCAGTGAAAGAACATTGCACAAGGTTTGTAGGTAGCATAACTTTCTCTCTTTCTTCTGTCATTAAATACAACCTTTGTCCACTATTTTCAGTGAAGTCTTAATAATGAGCATTGGGTATTACAGTTTATTTGCAGGGCAAGTGTAAATGTATTTAAATGTCGATGCAAATGAATCTCAACCCTTAGGCTGTCAGAGTTACAAATGCTCTGTTTTGCAGCACAAAAGGCTAAGCACCTCTGGCCCAGAGTGGATGTTTGTGGATGTGTATTGAGGGGCTGCTGGCACTATCTTAAGTGATGGCACTCTAATGTCCTTCATGACTATTCCTTAGTGTTAATTAGGGAGGGACAAATTAGTTTGGGAAAATCACAAGTGTAAGTTGAAGTAGAAAATTTAACCTCTAGCTTGTATAAATGCTCTGGTAAAGAATAATTTTCTCACTTTACCTCCCACAATTAACTTCTTCTCCACCCTGGACATTTCTCCTGATAGTTGAGCCCTTTGTTGAAAGGTCTTAGCCAAAAAGCAAATCAGCTCTTGGCTGGCCACTGATGTCTAAAGTCATATACACTAAGTAATTCAGGGCAAAAAGTATGCAGGTTCAATGGTAGTTATGCAGGCTTTGCAATGTCTGTTGCTGTTGCACAGGCAGCTTGGTGGGACAAAAACAAGCAGCTCAGTGGGGTTTATCTGAAGGATTGTGTGGTTAAGGGTGAAAGAGAAGCCTCAGAAGAGGGTAGGAAGGAACTGGAAGAACCTTCAGGAGTCAGCCACAACCCCTAATGAATTTAGAATTCCACTAGTAGATGCAAATGTTTGCAAGGTCAAAGACAGGACAAAAAGACTGAGACTGGTGCTCAAAGGCAGAGTACAGAATCTTTGTGGGACAGTGACAATCCCCTTTTGAGAGATGTGTAACAAAAGAAAAGACAGAACCACCCCAAAACCCTCCCCAGGATGCTCTCAGGTAACCTCATGGTTCCTACAAAAGAAGATTGCTCAACCTTTTGAAGTTTTCATCCCTAAACATGATATGAATAATAACCATAATAATCTGAAATGGAACAAAATTCTCTCTCAGGCACTAATTAAAAAGCAGTATATTATTTGCTGCCTGCTAAATATTTCCAAAGACACAGGGAATTTATTAATTGCAGAATCCATTATATCTGTTGCTTCTATTAATTCTACACTTTTATCACCTGTGAACTATCAGGCTGTAAATTATAGGGAAAGCAATAAAACCCTGATTATTTAAGTGGGCTAAGGTGAGTGGGAAAATGAAGAATGAGTAAGGTCTACTCTCTCAAAGCTAACAGTCAGAGGACATTAGAAGTGGCTTGACTCCTGAGTTCCAGCTCAGAGATTTCAGACTGGTTAGTGAGATTTTAAGGCCATTTAGTGGTTAGTTAATTTCCATAAATGTTTCAAAGCCTTCCAATCATAGAATGCTTTGGGTTGGAAGGGACCTCCGAGGTCATCTCATCCACCCCCCCTGCAGTCAGCAGGGACATCCTCCACTAGAGCAGGTTGCTCAGAGCCTTGTCAAGCCTGACCCTGAATATCTCCAGGGATGGGGCCTCAACTACCTCCCTGGGAAACCTGTTGCAGTGTTCCACCACCCTCCTGGTAAGGAACTTCTTCCTAATGTCCAAATTAAATCTACTCTTGTCTCATTTCAAACCATTGCAGCTTGTCCTATCACTGCAGGCCTTTGCAAGCAGTCCCTCTGCAGCCTTCCTGTAGCCTCCTTCAGCTACTGGAAGGCTGTTCTTGGGTCTCCCTGGAGCTGCTGCTTTTCTAGGCTGAACAACCCCAGCTCCCTCAGCTTGTGCTCTTATCAGAGGTGCTCCAGCCCCCTGATCACTTTCATGACCCTCCTCTGGACTCACTCCATCAGGTCTGTGCTGTTCTTATGTTGCCTGCTCCAGAGCCAGAAGCAGCATTCCAGGTGAGATCTCACTGGAGCAGAGCAAAGTGGCAGAATCTCCTCTCTCCAGCCTAGAGGGAAGGATGTTTTGGGGGCCTGTGTCAAAGGCTTTACAAAAGCTCAGATAGGTAACATCTGCTGGTCCTCCCTTGTCCACTGATGTAGTTACACCACTGTAGAAAGCCACTGTGCTGGCCAGGCAGGACTTGGTGTGGGTGAAACCATGCTGACTGTTTTGAATCACCTCTCTGTCCTCCATGTGTTCCAGCATTGCTTCCAGGAGGATCTGTTCCATGATCTTCCCAGGCTCAGAGGTGAGGCTGACAGGTCAGTTGTTTCTGGGGTCCTCTTTGTAATCCTTTTATACAGGTGGGTGCAAAGTTTCCCTTCTCCCAGTCTCCAGTGACTTCACCTGCCTGCAAGGAATTTTCAAACATCATAGAGAGTGGCCTTACAACTACATCAGGCAACTCCTTCAGAACTCTGGGATGCATCTCATTGGGTCCCATGGATTTATGTATGTTGAAGTTCCCCAGGTGGTCCTGAACTTGATCTTCCCTCATGGTGCAAGAGCAATGCTGCTTCTGAGATGTCACCTCGACTACTCCATAAAGGCTGCCTGATTTAAAGGTACTCCATTCATACCTGAAGGCATAAAGAGTTAACCTGTGACAGGGGTGGTCTCTCCTCAGGCAAACCCTCTAAAGAATCTAATTTCTCTTGGTTAAATTACAAGTATTCAAATTGCACATGTCAGAGAGAAAGAGTTCTCTTCCACCCCCTAAATTTCTAGGCAGTAAGTTTGGAAAACAAAACAACACAACTGAGGGTAGTGTTTCAAAGGGGAATTAAGTGAACAATAAGGGAGAAAGCCAGAGGAAAGGCAAAAGAGAGAGTGTGTGGGTAAATTCTGGAACATATCTGAACACTAAAAAGTGGAAATGATGTCTGGGAAAGGAGGCTAGACAGGACCATAATCCTTGACAAGTTAAACCCAAAATCGCAAGAAACATGCCAGAAAGATTGTGAGAAACTAATCTTTAGCGATACAGGAGCTGCTTCCTGTTCAAACCTATCGGAATAAGAAAACCAGCCTAGTTCCAAGGTGTGATTAAGAGCTAATAGAAACGTTTGTGTAACACCTAGTGATTACAGGGGGGGCTGGCTGAGTCGTTCACACTCCCCACAGGCTTGCTTTGCAGAGAATGAGCCTGAGGAAATCGTTCAGACTGATGAGCCAATGAAGGTTTTAAAAGAAGTGAATACAATTAGCAATAACAGATCACTAAAACTTAGTGGAGTTCTAAAGACATAAGCATAATTGTGTTGAACTGCTGGTTGACACTGGAGGTTGTTGTTTACATCTGTCTCATGGTCAGAGGAAAACAGGTGGGGAAGTGGCATCAAGGTTTGAAGAAAGGCTCTGATCCTGATGCTAGGAAATATAGAATCATGGAATGGTAAGGTTGAAAAGGACCTCAAAGATCATCCAGTTCCAACCCCCTGCCATAGGCAGGGACACCTCCCACTAGTACAGGTCACTCAAAGACCTCATCCTACCTGGCCTTGAACACCTCCAGGGAGGTTGTGGAGCACAGAATCACCCAATGTGATCTTTGATCTGCTAATGGGGAGGAATAGGTTGTCAGTCACTGCTAAGTCTCTATACTGCATAGATATTTTTGGCATAGTCTGTTTTGAAGTTGCCTCTCAAAAACCTCTCACAATCATGAACAAATCTTTGATCACATTGGGTGATTCTGTGCTCCACAACCTCCCTGGGCAACCTGTGCCAGTGTCTCACCACCCTCACTGCAAACAACTTCCTCCTAACATCCACTTTCAAGCTCCCCTCTGCCACTTCAATCCCATTGCCCCTCATCCTGGCATTGCAAGTCCTTGTCAATAGTCCCTCCCCAGCCTTCCTGTAGCCCCCTTCAGATCCTGGAAGGCTACTCTAAGGTCTCCTGGAAGCCTTCTCTTCTGCAGGCTGCAGAACCCCAACTCTCTCAGCCTGTCCTCATAGCAGAGCTGCTGCAGCCCTCTGAGCATCTTTGTGGCCTCCTCTGGACCCACTCCAACACTTTCATGTCCTTCAATATGAATAAGTAAATCTGATTCCCACAAAACAGCCTAAATTGAAAAAAAACCTTGATCACGAATAGATTTAGTAAAGCAGTGAGGAATGTGACATATTTGAGAACAAGCTTTTAAATGAAAACCATAATTTTGTTGTAGCTGAGGATAGGAGAAATGAAAATGTGGGTAGGGATGATCCAAAGGATATAATGTGCACAGGGTTTCAAAGAGCACTTGACAAAAACCTCTTCTAAAGGAACTAAGCACTTCTGGGATAACAGAGGAATGTTGCTTATGGATTAATGGGTGATCAAAGAAGGTTAGAAACAAATGACATATTTATGCAATGGAGAAATAGAGGGGAGTTAGGTACCTGAACATTTGCAAAATCTTCTTAAGATCAGTGCTGGGACACAGGTTCAGCACAGCTTAGATCTGCAAATGGAGGGGAATATGTTGTCAGTCACTGCATAGATGTTTTTGGCATAGCCTGTTTTGAAGTTGCCTCTCAAAAGCCTCTCACAATCATGAACAGCTAGAGAATAACTTAGCATCTCAATATAAAAGTCAGTGTCAGTGAAAGCAGGGAGGTGTCTGCAGAAAAAAAGGTATTGATTGCCCCAGACATGCAGTCATGGGTTCTAAACAGAGTTTTCTGAGATAGAATCATCATGAGGACTTCTCTGAACGCATCAACCCACTGATGGTGAAAGAGGTGAATGAAAGACTTAAAGAAGATCTGTGGAAAAAGGTTTCTCTCTGAGCTGACCAACGCACAGAATCCTTTTGAAAGGTGTGAAGATATCAAGAACACTTCAGGTCACCTACTGCAAAGCTAGAAATTATTTAAGAAATAACTAAAGAAATAAAGTAGAGTGGGACAGAAAGTGATCATTAGTTAATGATTCCACATAATAATGGAAATACATGCATTGAACTGAGGCAGGCCCTTGCTTTGGAGAAGTTTCTGCCCACCCAGGTGTTTTCTTGACTCCAAGGTGTGCGTTTTCCAACGTGCATTAGGAGTCCTCCTCTCTTTTCTAAAGTGTTTCTCCAAATTCTAGTTGAAGGTGTTCAGCCTGTGAGAGTGTCAGTGGTCTGTGACTTCCAGCCCTGGAACAGGGTGTCTGGAAATGCTCCTTGCTGTCTTACAACCAGCACAAAGCAGAGCACTTGCCCATGGGTTCTTGAGGCTTTCACTTCCATGTCTCCTTCCTACTGATGCTCCACCTAAAAATACTTGCTCTAAAGGCAAGTGGCAACACAATTAAAATTTAAAATCCCTTTGTTTTCTGTAAGAAGCAATATTCTGTATACTCTATGGCCCATGGGTGCCTTCAAGGCCCTGTACCATCTCTCCTGGCCCCACCTCAGCTCATCCCAGTTTAAGAGAGTTTCCCTAGGACTGATGTTCTCTTCCTGCACAAGAAACACAGATGCTTTTAACCTGTCCTGCCTGTTTCACTTTAGGATGTCCAAGCTATAGAAAAGCACTGATCAATCAAATAATTGTGCTAGGCACTCGAAAGCCATGTTTTGAAAAGAAATGTCACCTTCTCTAAATAGAGGAACCCACTGAGAGAAAATAGACTGAGTTCTAGAGTAGGAATCCCACAACAGGTAGAAGAAGTGAGAGAGAGAAATACTGAGTGAAGTAATTTCTACTGATCCTGGAGTGGCACCCCGAAAGTGAGAGGCCTGTGCTATCATTCTGGATTGGATTTCTAAAAATTACTCTTTAAAATAAAAAAACATCTTGGCAGTGTGGCTTACAAAGCATTGCTGCCTATTTAATAAATAAACACAGAAATCACTGATGGAAGATATTTAGTTAATTAGTGGAAGAGAGCTTTGACGAACACCAAGAAACAATTCCACAGCCAAGGCATAGCTCTAACTGTGCTCCAAATAATCATGGAATGGTAAGGTTGGAAGGGACCTCAAGGATTATCTACTTCCAACCCCCTGCCATAGGCAGGGACACCTCCCACTAGTACAGGTAAATCATTCATAGAAGATCTTCCTCTGAAATGCCAAATATTTTATTCCTTCAATAAAGCTACCTTATTGTCTGCTTTATAAGGCAATTATAAATTATGTTCACTTCTTAATTCCCAGAAGGAAATGACATATTTTAATCCCTTGAAGGTTTAACATTCACTTTACACTTTAGGAAAATAAATGCACACTGTTACCTTTTTTTTGATAGAACCACACTTGCTGATTGATATCCACAGGGATGTGTAACTCAGGCTGTAAGCTAGTTAAGATTAAAAAAGTGCTCTTGATGCTTTGGTTGCAGCTCAAAGTATAGCAGGTGGTCACTGTTTACCCTGCTAAAGCAAGCCATCCAGTTAGGGAGAGCTCATTTTGGACCGAGGCTGAATGCCATGCCTGAGTGATTCTGCTCTTAATAAAGCAGCTGAGAGGCTCGTTGGGGCTCTTTCATTTGAATGAGAATTAGCTGCTGCCGAGGGCACGTCCAGGAGCTGCTCTTTTAAAATGGTTCTCCAGGCATGCTTATCGATGACTCTCAGTCTGAGAATTTGGGAATAATGTCTTAATGGGTCCACACTTCCCACGTTTGACTTTGCCAGGGAGCGTGAAAGTCAAGGAGAAGCAGCAAAGTAAGGAGCAGGGGGTGTGGGGAGGCAGCATCATCTCTCCCTGACAGCCACCCTTCCTGCCCGGTGAGCACCCTGGGGGTGCTGGGTCTATTCTATATATTTTCATTATGCAGAGGAAATGTATCTGCTCAGTGGGACTCCAGCCAAACCAGACAGGAATCCATGAGCAGAGAGCACAATGTCAATGCAATGGCGATGCATACTGCTGTGGTCGCTAACAGACCTTGGCCACAGGGTTGACAAAAGATGTAAATGTTGTTATTTTTGTAGGTATCAGCTTCCCTTCCATGCACTTGAAATAACTACCCTGGAAAAGCTGGTTGCTTTTGCCTGTTGGAGCTTTTGGGGGCAAGAGAATTTCACCCTAGACCTCTGAGGCTTGGCTGTGTAACAAGGTCTGGGTTGTTTCCTCTCCTGTGGGCAGTGTATCAGAGATCTTCAGAAAAAGAACTCACATGCTCGAAATGCTAAGGCCACACTTCTCCAGCAAGACCTCCACAGTAAAATGGAAACTGCTGCTGTCTGATTTTGGCTTCTCACAGGTTCCCAAAGAAAGCTAAAAGTTCTGCATGCCTCACTAACCCACTGTGCTGCTTTGAGGCTGATTGGAATATTTTAATGAGAAAAACGAGATGCTAGGCTGTGTAAAGCAAACACTGGTGACGTCTGCTTCACTCATAGGCTTGCTGAGCTGGATAAAGACAAGGACACAAACATAGATAAGAGAGAGTCTCTCCATTGCTGTGTCTTCTGGGCTTTTGCAGCTGTGTAACTCAATCCATCATTCTGCTTCTAACCCCCCATGCCCATCTTCCAAACTCACCTTGCGCATAAGGCAGACCCAGAGATAAGGTGCAGGGGTGGGAAGAAGGTGGAAGGGTGGTTGGGAGCCCCTCCTGGGACTCTGATTTCTGGCAGGGGGATTGTGTTTCTGTATTACCTTTAACTTGTCTATGTCTGTAACTATTCCTGTCTGTTGTGTATATCTCTGCTTGTGCATTGTGCTGAGCTGTAAATAGAGCTTCAGTCCTTAACTTCCAGCTGGCTGAGTCTGGTCTGGGTGACTTTCATAGAGTGGAGGGGCAGGTGACTCCCAAACCATCACACCCACCTTTAAATTTGGACTATTCATTTAACACTTGATCTTCTGTAATATTTTTTTTTATTTTCTTGTAGAAAGTGCCACTTAAAAATATGAAATTAAGAGTGGTTAAACCCTTACAGTGTTTGGTAATCTGGTAAGAGCCTCACAAGCACTTAGTGTGAGAAAATGGGGAAAGGAGAAGAGCCTTACTTGGGTTTATTCTAGGTACCTAGGAGATACAGGTCACCAGAAATGTGCCCTGTAGTTTATCCCCATGCAGAATGAAATGGTTAGAAGGAGGTTTAAAAATGCAAATCTCCTTGCACGCCTGCGGTGGTTTAGTCAGGATCTTTAATCCAAAGTGGAACAAATTTTTTTTCACACATCTCTGATGACAAGTGAAAACACCATGGGACTTTGAAGGAGCCCTGTGTCTAGAGAACAGTACAGACTGTGTGAAAACAACTACTATTTGACACCTTGTGAGAATTTGTGAGGTTTGCAGCTTTACAACCGCGCCGATGGATAAAAGAAATGGAATTGAGTCTTTGACGCATGGAATATTTAGCTAAAACTTTCTGAAACAATTATTTTAAACAGGCTTTGATTAGTTCCCCTTCCCTTGGCTGTTTTTAAACACTTTCCCAATACTAAATTGCATCTTAAAGTATTTGACAGTTTGCTGCCATTTAAGAAGCACTTTACAACCTCAGTTAAAATGCTTATCATTGCAGGAACAGTGCTATCTAATCTCAGGCAAATGAGGAAACTCACTTGTTTCTTTCCTCTTCATCTGGCAGCATGGCAGTTTGTTACATTGCACTGTCCTCTAGCTCTTGAAATGTCTTATCAAGCAAAATTCCTCCCCCCCCC
>VWYK01126795.1:5239-16665 GCA_013399775.1 Semnornis frantzii | reverse complement strand
GGGAGCAAGAACAGTTTCACACCCCATTCAAACCTTCGGTGGGGCAGGGACTTGGGTGTGCCCCACCACAGTGCTGGGTTCAGTTCTTGGTGCCACAGGATAGGAAAAACATTGAGGGGCTGGAGGGTGTCCAGAGAAGAGCAACAAGTCTGGTGAGGGGTTTGGAAGGCATCATACAAAGAGTAGCTGAGAGAGCTGGGGTTGCTCATTCTGGAGAAGGCTGAGGGAGACCTTATTGCTCTCTACAACTACCTGAGAGGAGGTTGGATGAGGCTGGTGTTGGTCTCTTCTCCCAAGTAACCAGAGATAGGATGAGAGGAAACAGGTTTGAGTTGTGCCAGGGGAGGCTTAGATTGGACATCAGGAGAAACTTCTTCACTGAGAGAGCGGTGAAGGCTTGGAACAGGCTGCCCAGGGAGGGTAGTGGAGTCACCAACCCTGGAGGTGTTCGAGAACCTGCAGATGTGGTTCTTCAGGATGTGGTTTAGTGGTCATGGTAGCTGGGTTATGGTTGGACTCGATCACCTTAAAGATCTTTTCCAACCTTAATGATTCTCTGAAATGCATGTACCTTCAAAGCAGCTACCCAGAATCAGCAGAGACTTGAATAGAGGAGCATTAATCTCCTTTAGCCTCTCTTCCCCATCACCAGGATGAAGAGGATAATCCCAGTGGTTCTCACGTGGTGCTGGATGGAACAGTTATTGATGCTTGTGATCCAGGAGTAGCTAACAGTAAAGGCCTCCCAGAATCCCAACAAAAGAAGGGAATGAATAATTCTGTGCCTATGCTGAGGGTTAGATAATGTGCCTATGAGTGAAGTAGACATCACCATTGCTTTCTTTTCCCAGCCTATATTTTTTTTCAGTAAAATATTCCAATTAGCCTCAAACCAGCACAATGCATTCAGTAATGGTCTGAGCTGCAGACTGAGTAAGGAGGATGGAAGGAGTATCAAAAAGCAGCTGATTTGCTGGGAAAGTGGGGGGAAAAGGCAGTTAACTGTGGGAAGAGGAGTATGTGGTCACCTAGTTAAGAAACTTGGAGTTATGCCTACACTTTAAGGGGGCTGAACTCCCAGCTTACAAGGAACCCCATTCCTGGTATTTCTTAACTTTTACTTGATAAGCTGCATCTTTACTGATGTTTGCCAGCTGGGTTCAGCTCCCTTCCAAAAGTCCAACAGCAACAAGCCCCAGGCTGGGTAACTTTCATCCTACATAAGCCACTGACTAACACAGGTGAGAAGCAGTTCTGGTTCTCCACGGCTTCAGCTCACACACCTTCTACCCAGGATGCTGCAGCAGCAGCAGCAGGCAAAGTATACAACCCAGAGGAATATGAAACAGCCATTGCTAGGCCTCTCTGCTGCTTCTTAGCCACTCTTTTCTCTTGGCTTTTGCTCAGAGTATTCCATCCCTTTCTGACAGGTGTCTTCACCTTAGATATTCCAGTCCTTGGTCTAGCATTCAGCAGCCAGCCTCTGCTTCCTACCTTTCGTCTAACGTGGGCAGCAGGAGGCATACGAAGAGCACGGAGGGGATGGTCTCCTCTCTCCAAACGCCTGTGACTGGTGCCAGAGTGCCCGAGGCACTGCAATTGCAAGGGTGATAGGCTGGGGTTCCCCACGCTGGGCTGTCCCAGGCTGGGCTGCCCCATGCTGCTCCGATCGGAGCGGCAGACGCTGCCGGAGCGGCCGACGCAGGACTCAAGCAGCAGGCAAGAGGTGGAGCATGCTTGGCTCAGCACCTCCGGATGGTTTCTCTTCTTTTCCCAGTTCATTACTTGGTGAAATTTGCTTGTTAGTAGTTTTGAGGGGTGCGTTGTGTTCTTTTGGAGATACTCAAACCCCGCCCGGAGGCGTTCCTGCGTGATCTGGTGTAGGCGATGCTGCTCCGGCAGGGCACTTGCACTGGATAGTCTTTCGAGGTCCCTTCCAGTCCCTGACGTTCTGTGATTCTCAGCAAAGAGGAACTGCAAAACACAGACCTCTGTCAGCTAATCACAGCAGCTTTTTAAAGCAGCTCCTAAACCAAGTTCCCAGGAGGGAACACGAAGCATTTCTCCTCATCTCGCTTTCGGGACCCAGCATCTTCTGCTGAACTTTTTGGACACGTAGAAATCCCAGTCCAAGCTGAAATGCAGCGCGGCCAAGTCATGAGCAGCTTCAACCCTGGGTTAAATTGGCATTGCCACCATCCGCAATGTAATGCGAGCCGAGCCGAGCCGAGCCGAGCCGAGCCGAGCCGAGCCGAGCCGAGCCGAGCCGAGCCGAGCCGAGCCGAGCCGAGCCGAGCCCCACGGCACGGCGTCGGCGCGTCCCCTTTAAATGCTAATGAGGCGGTGCCAATGCCGGCGCCGTCCCCCGCTGACTGTGTTAAAAACTTCGGCGGGGCCATTTTGGGGGCAGTAAGACCCAGCGCGGGCCCGCGGGACACCGGCCGCTGAGCGCCGCGACGCACCTTCCTGCCAGGCACCATGAGCGAGGCGGCGGAGGCCAGCACCCCCAGCTCGGCAACCACCGCAGCCACCACCACGACCACCACCGCCTCCTCCCCGGCCGGAGCCCCTGCGCCGCCGTCTCCCGCCGGCCCGGACGCCAAGCCCAAGAGCCCTGTCAGCGCCGCCGCGCCGAGCGCGGCCGTTGGTGAGGCGGCTCCCGCCGCTGCTACCGCTACCGCCACCGCAACCACCCCGACAGCCACAACCGCTGCGGCCGAAACGGAGAAGAAGGTGCTGGGTGAGTGCTGGGCCCCGCTCCCAGCGTCCCGGGGCACCTGCGGAGGGGAAGCGGCGGGGGAACGGGACGGGACAGCAGAGCGGCGCCGCCCAGGGCCCGGCTCCACGCCCCACTGCCGTCACTCACGGTGCGGTTCGGGGGGGGCTCTGTCGCTGCTCCTTCCGCCTTCTCCTCCGGACGGGAAAGCCTACTTGGAGCTGAGCGGGAGCACCTGTGGCGCGGCAGCGTCGTTCTCTGCCTCACCTGCCCCGGGGCTCTTCTCCGGGGGCCGGCCGAGGACGGTGAGGGACGCGCGGCCGTGCTGCTGGGCTCCCCGGCACCTGCCGCGGCGTCGCCTCTTGGCAGGTCTCTGATGTCGGCCCCCTCCCGTCAGCTGAAGGCCTCTGCTCAACTTCTCTGTCTATGGAGAATACTACTTTAATAACGTTTCTGTGTTTAGTGCTTTGGGGCTTTTCAGTTGTCTCTCGTTTTAGCAGAACAAGCAGAGTGCCCGACTGCCGTAGCTGTGCCCAGAGCCAGTGCATAGCTGGGTTGGGTTAGGGGGTGGGGGGCATCATCATCGTGGTTAAATAGCATCAACCTGTGGCAAACGGCAAGGCTTCCATCGACAGGGGAAATAGAATAGATCTGCTGTTTAGAACTTTAGGAGAGAAAGGCAGAGGTGAGGCTGGCTGCTACTGCGGACTGCGGGAGCTCCCTAAGGAAAGGCAGCGCCTTCCGAACGCAGGGTGCTGAAAGCAGGCGGAGGAGCCAGCTGTGGGTCTCTGCAGCGGAGATAGGAAGGACTCGAACAGAAATCGAGGTGCAGTGGACGTGGGGCGCTTTTCCCCGCGTTCTCTTCCCGGGTTTGTCAGTAATCAGACAGGGCACACTCGCATCTGTTGCTGTGCCTGCCGCTTCTCTTAATGCGGCTTTGTTTTGCTCTCAGATGTGTTTTTATCTTGTCACCTATTGCTGGTTGGGTGCTTTTGAAGGGGCGACAAGGTGGGGAAGAAGGGGAGGCACAGGTGGTCCAGGAGAGAATAGAGAAGGTCTGTGGTAACAGTTTTTGCACGCTGGGCTGATTGGGTAAGACTTCTAGCAGGAGCTGTAAGGAAAATGATCACTGATAATGTGAATTGGAAAGGTACTTACCTTCAAGTCCACCTCAGATGCCCCTCTTAATGGCATCTGCCCCTCGGGCAGGGGGCTTGGACTCAATCGTTTGAGGTAGCTTCCAACCCTTAATACTGATTCTCTGATGGCGTTGTCATCACGTTTGGTCCAGTGTCATCTTAGATCCCATTAGAAGCAAGGTCCAATGCCTGTTTGGGATACCTCCATGTCTGACTTCTAGGAACAAGGATGAAGTTTATTCTTCTCTTTTGGTTACAGGCAGCTTGGGAATTTCTTGTTAAAACTAACAAAAAGGCTGTGCCTTTGTTTGTTCTGCTAGCATTGGTGTCCTGCCCTTCCACTTGCTGATGGGATCTATGTTGTCACACCAACTACCTCCTCTAACTGATTGGTAGAACTGATTATGGCTCACTCTGGACTTGTCCTCCCCCTTCCCTGATCTCCCAGCCTTGACAGCTCAGGCTTAGCAGTGTCTGTAGCACGGCCATGTGGATGTTTGGTATCACATTAATGTGTTGCAGGTTCTTCACCCAGGGAAAGAGCCAAGGGAGGCTGCAAGACTTGGTGTGGGCACTGATGTTTGAGAGAATCCATGGGAGACTCAGTGCTGGCCTCTGGTTGCTTATGCAAAAGGAAGAAATGTGGAGAAGACCTGAGGGGGGAGGGATTTCAGTACTTCAATATCCAAAAGACAAGTGTCAGGAGGATGAGGCCAGACTTTCTCGGTGCTGTCTGGGGACAGGGCAAGTGGCAGTGGGCAAAAACTGGAACACAGCAGGTTCCCTATAAACATGAGGAAAAAATTCTCCTTTTGAAGGTAGCAGAGCACTGCAACAGGCTGCCCAGAGAGGTTGTGGAGTCTTCATCTTCAGAAGCATTCTAAACCCATCTGGATGTGTTCCTGTGATTGACTCTGGGTGATCCTGTTTTAGCAGGGGGTTTGAACTAGATGATCTTCAGAGGTCCCATCCAGTCCCCATCATTCTGAAGCTCTGTGTGTGAGCATCCACTTAGAGCAGCCAGCTGGCCAGGTAGAGTGAATTTTAACTACCTTCTACCAGCTTTCTGACTTCTCCAAGGGGTTTTTACCAGGCTTCCAGGGCTTCTCACCTTCTTCCTCATCTGAAGCAAGCTGAGAACTTCAATAGCTATTTTACAGGGGAGGGAAAGCGTGTTGGGGGGAATCAGTGGCATTAGTCTTGTCTTAAAGTAGGCTAAAACCTGCATGTGCCATTGGCCACTGCTTCTATGTTTGCCTTCTCCTTCCTCTCTTGACTTGTCTCAGTGCAGGGAGGTCTTGCATACAGGCAGTGCCTTTGCAGGGGCAGCAGGAACCATCTGAACCCAGTGATGTCTGCATGCAGCCAAGTTAAAAGCACAGCCATGAATGTTGATGCTAAGGCTTCTTACTGAATCAGTGCTCGACAGTGAAACTTGAGGGCTTACCTCTGAACAGAACAGCTTGGGAATGATTGCTGCTCTAAATAGAGCCCTTAGCTCTAGCAACTCTCTCTTAACATGCTTGTGCTTCTCAATAAGCACACTTTCTGCTGAAAGGGCATTCAAGGAGATCAAAACTTCCACTTCTGAAAGTGCAGTGAGAAAAGGCCTGCTACTGCTCTCTATAGAATCATTTCAGCTGCAGAAGACTTGTATGATCATTGTTTAGCACTGGACTCTGAGTTAGAGTGGTTGGATACAATGTCCCTCAGCACATTCTGCCTCTTTGAAACACCCCTGGGCATGGGGATTCAACCATCTCCCTCAGCAGCCTGTTCCAGTCTTGAGAACCCCAGTGGAGCAGTGTCTTCGAATATCAAATCTAAACTTCCCCTGGTGTAGCCTGAGGTCACTTCCTCTCATTGTATCAGTTGTTACTACAGAGGAGAGACTGACTCCCGCCTTGCTCCAGCCTCCTTTCAAGGGGTTGTAGAGAGCCAGAAGGTCTCCCCTCAGCCTCCTCTTCTCCAGGCCTCCAACTGCTCCCAGGCCTCCTCCAACCCCAGTCCTCTCAGCTGCTCTCACCAGACCCTTCACCAGCTGCTCTGCCCTTCTCTGGACCCCACTCCAGCCCCTCAATGTCTTTCTTGCAATGAGGGCCCCCAAACTCTACCCATTCCTCAAGCTGTGGCCTCCCCAGTGCTGAGTCCAGGGGGACACTTGCTTCCCTGATCCTGTTGGTGACACCATTCCTGACACAGACCAGGATGCTGTTGGTGGTCTTGGCCCCCTTTGACATGGTGCTGGCTCAACTCCAGCCAGCTGTTGATGAAGAGCAGCAGCAGTAATGCAGTGGACTCCTATCAGCAAACATTCCTGCTTCAGCTTTGTGTGCACAGGAGCCAGGATTACTCTGTCAGAGGGGCATGGAAGGATGGCAAGGCTTTGTGACACCAAAGGTCTGTGTAGCTCTCTCCTAATGGATGTGTAGTGGAAAATGGAGGTGTAGAGCAGACAAAGGCTATGATTTGCAGTGTTGTCATCTTGCCTCTAGCAGACTGGCTTGGACTTTTGAACTTGAGATTGTCCCTTGACTCTTTCCCTTTTAACTGCATCTTGGGTTCCTCCAACCTCTCAAATATGTAAGGTTTTTAAAAAGCAGTAGGTGACCAGACCCTTTTCACATCAGCAGTGTAGCTTGCTGAGATAGTTTGTGTTTATGCTATGTAATAAATAAAATCTGTGAATGTCCAGAGCCCAAAATTCTCCCATCCCTACTGGTTTGAAAAGTACAAATTTGTGGCAGCCACCACCCAGTTGAGAGGGAAGGAGAGGTTGAGCTGCCTCCATTGCTGTTGAGTGGCTCCCACACGTTTCTGTGTTGGAGGAACAGGTTTCACCAGATCCTGTAAGACAGTGCAGTATGTCTTCTAAGTGAGATACCAATTTGGGGTTGAGACAGGAGCTTGTCTTGATCTCAGAAGCCTTGGAATATGAAGTTGGTTGGTTTAGGGAGCTTCTGTGATCTACCAGTTAGAGGAAGGAATTGAAAACACAAACATTGTTGGGTCAGAGTTATGTTGAAGGAGCTTGTCCCAAATAAGTGTTTGCTGCTCTTCCACTTGAGAGAGTTGCCTGGTGCTTGGTACTGGTCCTCCTGGCCAGTTCTGCCTTCAGAAGGAAAGGAAGGGTAAGTCTGAGTGGAAGAGGGGACTTCAGAACAGGTGGTGGTGGTGCTTGTCAGCTGTGTTTTATGTCAAACTGTGAAGCTAAAGAGAAGTTATGGAAGGCAGTGGAATTTTCAGCTTCACTACCTGTTTCTGGGCTAAGAAACAGAAGGGATGGATGGGCACATTTGAAAACTTCATTTTAAATGCTGGGTGGGAAACTCTTGGCAGAAGAATGGTGTTAAAGTACTGCTTCCTGCTACTGCATTAGTGTAAGCTAAGGTTGGAGATGAAGGTACACCCCAAGTGTTAAGGGAGAAGAATAGGTCTGTTTGACTTCATGTGCAGGCATAAAAGTGGCTTTGTTACCTTCTTGTGTTTACCTGTGTTTTAGAATAACTTCTTGAACCTTTTTTGTTCCCAGCCACTAAAGTTCTTGGCACAGTCAAGTGGTTCAACGTCAGAAATGGATATGGCTTTATCAACAGGTATGTTTAAACTACAACATTCATGTTTATCCTGGACTAAGGCTCATGGTACAGATAATGTGCCATGTGTTAGTAACTACAACAGGGGCCCACAGACCTGACTGCAACTTCATGCAGTTGATGGCCAGATTTTTGGCCAGGCATTCAACAAACTCTGTCATCTTGGGGGGCTGCTTCCCCTCCCCACACACCTTCTCCTGTGTCTGGAGAGAGAAAAAAGGAAAGGTCAAGCTTGTTGCATATGTGGTCTTGTTTCTCAGACTTACTCCTTCTGCACCTTTACTGAGCTATAAGTTCTCTCCTGGCTGCCTGTTTGTTTTTTTTAAAGGTGTGAGTGAGATTGGGGTAGGAGAGGAAATACTTCTGCATAAAAATTAGTCCTAACTGATTGGTCAGAATACCTCCTCTGAATCCACAGTGAGGTTTTTGTGATATCATCTAACTGAAGGTATTCCAGGCCTGGCTTCATAGGAGGAAAAAAAAAAAAAGATAATTTCTTTCTTTTCCTCTGCATACAAATCTGAGTGGCATTGACACAAATAGCTGTAAGTGGTATTGATCACACTCCAACCTTGACTACGTGAGACCCACACTTCCAAATTGCTGGAGGAAACTGGCTTTTGAGGCTGGAATAAGTCATGGGTTTGAAGGGCTCAGATGTTTTGTGTGCTTTATGAAACATGAAGCTCCTGCATGGTAAATGCTTGTCTTGCCAAAGCCATGCCTGGCAAGCTGCTTTGTGCTGTTAGTCCTTGATGCACAGCAGGTGGATTTGGGTAAGTGGAGCAGTGTAGAAAGGGACAGGAGAGAGCTCCTGTTGTACAGATCTGAAGCTAGTTGTGATCCAATATTAATCCCACTCTCTGGAGGCTATCCAGTGATGTGCAAGGTGAGAAGAAAAAACTGTCTTAGGAAGTACTTCAATTTTTCAGAGCAGTTCACCTGAGAGCCTTCAGATCTGGTGTAACAACCTCTTAGCCTTCTACCTAATCTGAGGTATGCTTCAGTCCAGCCCCAAACCTTTGGTGTTCTGCCTTACCTTCCCAAAGTGACCCACCTGCTCCCTCTGCAGAGAAGGAACTGAGTGAACAGGTGACAGAGACTGGGCTCTTTGTGGTCTATGGGAACTGTGGCAGTTTGGGAGTTCCCTGCCCCCCCCACTTTAAAATGACCCAGACTAATACTCAGCTGGCTGGAAGTTAAGAGATGAAGCTCTATTTACAGCTCAGCACAATATACAAGCAGATAAATACAGGAATATTTACAGAAATATACAAGGTAAAGGTAATACAGAAACACAACACTCCTCCCAGAAATCAGAGACCCCAGGAGGGGCTCCCAACCACCCTTCCACCTTCTCCCCACCCCCACACCTTACCCCAAGGTTTGCCTTATGCACGAGGAGGATCGGCTGGGGAGGATTAGAAGAAAAGTGGTTAGTGAAGTTATTCAGTTGAGAGGAGAAGCCAGAGCTGCTAGAGAGCCCAAGACCCATGTGCCTCGTGACTGCCCCCTCAAGACACTCTCTTATCTTCTTTGTTAACATCTCAGCAAGCCTATGAGTGAAGCAGACATCACCATTGTTTTCCTTCACAGCCTATAGTACAATTTTCTCTATTAAAAATATTCCAATTAGCTCAAACCAGCACAGGAACACAGAATCAAGGTCTTGAGCAGTCTTCAGTTTACAGGTGGAAGCCTAAACTGTCTGGTCCAATCCAGACAACCTCATGTTTATAGCTAGATTCCCCCTCCAGTGGACTCCCCTAGCACATCTTGTGCATGGTTGCTTTGAGTTTCACTGAAAGGAGAGCTCTAACAGCTGTGGCCAGTCCTGTTGATAGTCTTGCTTGACCTCTGGGATGACAGCTCAGGTTGCATCCCCTGTGGAAGTTGGATTTGGTGTTTTTTGCATGTGGGGGGGTGGTGTTGCAATAGTGAAAGGTAAGCAAGCTGGTCATGAACTGTCCTGTGTCAAAACACAATACTGAATGTCTACCAGGAGATTAGAGAGAACCTCCACTTCCTTATGCCCTCAGCCTTCTGAAGGGTGAGGAGCCCTTCCTGCTGTCAAGCATATCACCCTGGGGATTGAGAGCAGTCTTGGTAGCCTAAGCTTGCACAGAATGATTGGAATCCAGGCTGAGGGAAGGAGGGCTTCTCTGGTGAAGTCAGACCTTTCTATTTCAGTCTCTCAGCCTCAACTCTTCTGACTTCTCACTTTCTTTTCTCAGAAATGACACCAAAGAAGATGTGTTTGTTCACCAGGTAAGGCAGCGCGCGCCTCGCGGCACCCTCCCTGCTCCGGCAGGGCCCTAAGGCAGCTCTGGCCTGGCCTTCTCAGAGCATTGCCTGCAAATCCCTTCCACAGGCATGTGTGCTGAAGTTTTCAGGCAGGAATAGTAGGCTCTTTTTTCCTCTTCTCTGGACTTGGAACTGAAGGAGTTAGGTATTGGAACCTTTCATGGTTACTTTTGTCTGCTCTCTTACTACAGTGGTGTTTTGGTTTTGTTTGATTGTTCCTCCCCTCAGGAGGTGACTCCTGTTTTGTAAATACTTTTGCTACTTTTCTGTCTTTCCTCCCCCTTTTCCTCAGGCTTATTGTCTTCTGTTTCTTCCTGTCCCCTTCATTTGAATGTCTATTCTGTCTGCCCTCCCTGGTATTAGAGAGAAAGTGATCTAGCCTGGCTCTTGACCAGCCTGGATTGCCATCAGCTGTTGCTGCATGAGACAGCTGCTAGGAAGAAAAGGAGGAAGGCCATGTGCCAAGTGTGCCCAAGCACAGAGAGGCAGCCCCAGCAGCTTGTCATTGGTTAACTTTTCCCCTGAGCTGTCAGTAGGCTGTTCTAAGTTTATGCTGCAACTTTCAGGTCACAGGCAACTAGTGAGAAGTCAGAGGATGCTGTCTCTATGCAGATGTAAACTGATTAGTTGGCCTAGGTCTAGTTTTGCATCACCTGGGACTTTTACTTAACCAGGGAAATTAAATCCTGCCCCTGGAGCTTGTCCCATATGAAATGTCTGCAGGCCCACGTGTTTCAAAGTCATGCTTAAAGCTATGCTTTCAGTCAGGAGCTTGCTTTGTGGAGTGAGTGGCAGCATTTCCATCAAATGTGACCAGGAAGCTTGGAGTTGGTCACAGAGGGCCCAGATTTGCATATGTAGTTGTTAAACATGGAATCATAGAATTGCTTTGGCTGGAAAAGACACTTAAGATCAAGTCCAACCATTCCCTAACTCCACCAAGTCTGGTGTTGAGCCTTGCTCCTCAGCACCACCATCTCTGCCTCTTAAACACCTGCAGGGATAGGCATTTAACAATGCTTCTGGGGCAGCTATTCCAGTGTTTGAGAATCACAGTGGAGCAGGGTTTTTTTTATAATAGTAAATCTAATCTTCTTGTGCAACTTGAGGCCATTTTCTCTCATCCTATTACTTGCTACTAGGAAGAGACTGATTCCCACCTTTCTCCAGCCTCCTTTCAGAGACTTGTAGAGAGCCAGAAAGGTCTCCTCCTCAGCCTCCTTTTTCTCCAAGCTAAACAACCCCAGTTCCCTTCAGCTGCTTCTCACCAGACCTGTTTTCCAGTCTCTTTACCAGCTTTTTTGCCCTTCTCTGGACCTGCTCCAGCCCCTCAATGTCTGTCTTGCAATGAGGGCCCCCAAACTGAACCCAGTCCTCAAGGTGTGGCTGAGCCCAGAGGGATGCTTGCTTCCCTGGTCCTGCTGGTCAGCACAGTTAGTTCCTATGGCTTCATGACACAACAGTGAAACTGGGATAACTGCTTTACTGGGTTAAAGTGTGCAGACCCACTACCTGAAAAATGAAAGGGAGTCATTCTAGTGCCTGTAGTGAGTGAAGATGATGGTGGGAAGGGTGCACCACATCCTGGTCTCCAAGCTGAGACATGGGTGTGATGGGTGGAGCACCAGAAGGGGAAAGAAGTGGCTTTATGGCTGCCCACAGAGTGGCTGC
>VWYK01126789.1:1951-45084 GCA_013399775.1 Semnornis frantzii | reverse complement strand
AAGAAAAAAAAAAGGCATGGGAGGGGAGGTCATAAGTTACTAAACGCATCAAAGAATACATGTCAAGATGGATAACAGGAAGGGTGAATAGTGTCTGCTATGTATTTGCTTAGCCTCCATTCTGTTTACTCTCTCAAATACTCTCTGAAATTCCTCTTGCTGTTTTGTTTGAATTTAGAACAATGTTGAAGTTCTGTAGCTGTTCATTATCCCACTTGAAATTTAACTTAAAATCTTATTTTGCATCATGTAGTTCAGTTGGAAAGGTGCCCAAGCCAAGAATTGAGGTCTGTGGTAGTGAACTGCAGAGGAAGTGGTCTAAGCAAGACTCCCTTCTGGGGATATTCCAGCGTTTCATTACATTGTGTATACTAATGAGTAGAGCAAAGGACTGAGAGCCAGGAAGGGCAGAGTTTTAATCAAATGACTCATGATATGGCCTTCGGCAAAATACGTGACCTTGTAATTCAGGCATCTTAGCTGTAACAGTGGGTGAAAACAGGAGCTCAGTGTGGTGTTCAGCAGATATGCAGACGTGCCTGTTTCAGCTGCATTCACGGTCTGCAGGTTTTTTTGAGCTTTGAAACAGACACCATGGGAAGACAGAAGATCTCCTTTCAGCTACTCCAGAGAAGATCAGTGTTGGCATGTATTCTTTCTTGAACAACAGCTTTTAAAACTGTCAGATGGAGGTTAGTCGTTGCTCAGTCTGATTCACCTGTGAGTGATCGAATTTGTTGGTCCTGGTGGTGACCAAGTGTCAGGGAGACCAGGCACAAGGGGTCTGAAGACAAACATTTTTAATGGTGAGTTCAGACCGGCTGCACTCCTGGTGTAGTTCAGCTAACCAGGTAGAGCTGGGAGGCTATCAGGGCTGCATAGCTCAGGACCCAGAAACCCAAAGAATGTTCTTTAGTTGGCACATCAATCACATCAGATTTCCAGGTGGCACTGGAAATCACAGGATCACAGAATGAGGGAGTGTTAGGGGTTGGAAGGGACCTCCAGAGATCACTGAATCCAGTTCCCCTGTCAGAGCAGGATCACCTAGGGCAGGCTGCACAGGAATGCAACCAGGTGAGTTTTGAAAGTCTCCAGAGAAGGAAATGATGGCTTGGCTATTGTCCTGAAAAAATGTAGTTGTTTAAGGTGTTACAGATCATACTTTAAATCAAGGCTAGGTCCTTGGGAGTTAGCTAGTTTTGTTCTACTTAAGGGAAGATTGCTTCTTCTGCTGCTTCTTGCAGCTCCAGCTAGGTGTGTTTGTCCTTACAGCTGTCTCAGATCACAGCCCCAGAACTCCACCCGGGGAGTTTTGTGTTCTCAGCAGTGTGAAAGCATTCACCTTTTCCTGAGGTTTTTTTGGATGGAAGGTGTCATTCAGAAGTATCAGGGAGAGCTACCTATCCTATTTCTGTCTCAGGCCCTGAAAGAGGAAGAAGACTGTCTCACTTTACCTAATTTATAACCATCCCTTTTACTTCACTCCCTCGTCATACATGTGAGGAATGAGAGGAAGAAAATCTGTTGGGATTTGAGTGCTTACTTGGTGAGTTTTTATAGCTTAAAGCCCCGTTGCGATGGTAAAACACAGAGAGTCACAGTATCCTTGGGTCTTAGTCTTCAGACCTAGCAGAACTGCATTTTTATGATGACCGCCCAAGCAGAGGGAAAACATAAGCGTCACATGTCTGTAATCTTTACTACCTCAGGACAGGAAGGAACGGGCTAGTTAGATACTGTACTGCCTTTGGTAAATCAGTTGATCTATGTATTTTCAGATGTTTATGTAAAGAAGATTGGCTAAGCCTCTTATGCTTCAGAGAGAAGTATCCCCGAGTGAACATTTCACTGATCCTGTGAAGATTAAAATAGAAGGAAATAGCATGCAAACGGGACTACAATGACTGAAGTTGTTTAATAAGAGAAAAGCACTAGATTGCCTCAAAACTGATCTGGAAAGGCAATTTTGTTGAACTTATCAAGGTGACCACAGAACCAGATATAATTTCTGGACTCACATTTTATAGCTTATGTACTTGTATGAATTTGTTTCTCTTTTATTTGACATTTCTCATTAACTTGGCTTTTTTTCTTTTAGTGTTTCGGTTCATATGAGCACAGCAGTTTGGCACTGGGTCTTTATTTCTTAGGCTCTGCAGGAGTCAAGAAAAAAAAAAGTAGAAATAATATAAATTTCCATTATATTAGAGAAGAAAAAGCTTAAAAGGTACAGGGAATGTATGAACTCAACTCCTGGTATTATTAGTGGAAGACACATACTTTCAAACATCTCCATAATAAATAATTACCACATGAGTGACTTTCCATCTCCTTAAAATTTTGCATCATACCCTACTCAGTTCACTGTGCAGTGCCTAAGCCATTCCTATTACATTAAACAGCCTTAACCTAAACAAGAGCAAATCAATGTAAGTTCAGATATTTTTTCTCACCAACATATGTACATATATCTGCATTTAGTCAGCGGTCCTTGTACAGTATCAGGCCTCTGATGTGTTAATGAAAACATTCTGGTTTTATTTTAATTCTTAACAAGAACTTCATGTTTGTCTCAGCCCATAGCACAAAACCTGAACGACCATCAGGTTCTCATTGGACCGGCTTGCAAACAATGCTGTAAACTGTTAGGAATGGGTGAACAACGGTTTTCATGGGGATATTTGCAGCCTCTGGCAAATTGGAAATTGTTCCCTTCATAGCAGAAATTCATATCCCCAGTTATCTATATCCTCTTCCTGCCACCCGGTGCTCCAGTTGAGGTGGTGACTACAGAGCTGTACCTCTACTAGAACTGATCTACATCTCTGAACAGTTATTTCAGGCACTAGTTAATGTGTGTTTCCACAGACATCTGGCCTGTGGAGTGTGCTTGCTAAAACACAGGCACACTTCTATTACTCTCTTGAGGTTATCTTGCCTTGCTGCCTGTTTGCTGGCCCTGATTTTGCCAACTTCTTCAACCAGTGCTACAAACACTTACTGATAATCATTAGTATTTTAGAGTTAGTTTTAAATGTAGGGAAAGAGCTTTTATTTCTGTGACCTGCCAGGAATCCTGGTTCCAACTTGTACTTCTAAGTGTCCTTCACTATTTTAAATACGTTCTACTAAGAAATTACTTGAGCTTTGTTCTATTTGTCAGTGATGAATCTCTGTCCTAATCTAGGATTCCAGCAGCCTATTTTTCTGCTAGCAAGAAATGCAGTGGTTTTTCCCTACCCATCCACAAAGAAGAAAAAAAAGCTGAGGACCTTCTCATTACCCACGCTCAAGCTGTGAGAAGGGATAATCTGAGCATTCTTTCAACGCGTTCTTTCAAATGAAAAAAGAAAAAGTGAGGAACCTCTAAAGGAATGTTTTCTAATGATTGCCTTTTCAGTTGGAGTTTGAATTAAAAGAGAGAAGTAACCTACTCTTGGTGAGCTAATGGATGTTGTGGAATAGCATAGAAATGTTTTGGAAATACTAACCAGCCATTTTCCTTTACAGCCGGAGGAGGAAAACCTAAGGAAACCGTTGCCTTCCTAATTGTGGAAAAGTGCAGGAGTGCAACTCAAACATGCTTTTTCCATCTTCATTTGAATTGTGTATTATTGTTTAAACTTATTTCCATAGCGTGCAAAACAGTAGAGAAATTTGAACTGTAGGTCATAAAAGAAGTACATATGAATGTTTGCAGAAAGTGTCCTCATTGGGTACTGCTTCAGAGTATCATTTACATTTTAAAATTTCTTATTCTTAGGACAATTATTTTGTTGAGAATCCATTTCACAGAATGTATTAAAGCTTATAAAAAGTTCATTAGGTAAGTTTCAAAATGTGTGAGAAAACCTGTTTGTGTTGGCACTGCCATTTTATTAATCTATCTTATCAGACATGTTTTTGTTGGCATTTTCATCTATGTTTGGTCTATTTTTTAACGAACTTTTAGCTGCAAAATAGTGGTTATCTGGGACACAAGAATTGAAAGTAGTTAAAGTTCCTCAGAGCTGAGAAGAACAGAAGTACTGATCAGCATTTTGCACAGTAAGCTGTTGAACAATAAGCTATAATTATCTACTGTTAAAAGAGCAAAATAAGAAATATGCCAGTTTAAGATCCAAAGTTGGCAGCAGTTCAAAAGATTGAGAGAATGAGAAATTGTGGAAATTCAGTTCCTCATTTTTCCCTTCATGCCTCCTCTGTGTGAGATTTTTAAGTTGTGTGAAGATGCACAAATTTTATTTGCTCTAGGGTCACAGGTTGGAAGAGACCTATGAGATGACCAAGTCCAACTGCTCTCCTAAACCTCACAATTGTACCACTACTGCAAAACTCCTACCACTATACCATGTTCCTAAGCACCACATCCACAGGGATGGTGGCTGCATCACCTCCCTGGCCAGCCCATTCCAATGCCTGATAACCCTTTCTGTGAAGATTTTTTTCCTAATATCCATCCCCTCATTAACGTTGGTAATGTGAAGCCAATAAGAGAGGTTCAAAAAGGTAACAGTTCTTCTAGACACCAAGCAAAATGCCTTTCACCCTAATTTAGTGGTTACATACATTTTAAGGAGATGTGAGGAAATATTAGCACCTTCCTTTTACAGATTGGGAATTAAAATAGAACTATGGCAAGTGTAAGGCTCATCTCACTGACTGGAACCACATGCAAGTTAGGTGTTTAATACTGCACTAGTGCTTAAGTGCTTTCATTAGCAGAGCCAGATAGTCCTCAGTGATGTACACCATCAGTCTTAAAAATCTATATTGTAGGGGATAAATGGGTTATCCTTTGATAAGGCTATATCTCTCCACTGACTACAAGGTAAAACTTCCTCCAGGCATTTCTTCCAGTGGTGGTAATGGTCATAACTAGCATAACTGAAACCCCAATTATTCATGAACAAATTTTGATCATTTTCAAAAGCAGGTTGGTCAACCTCTGCCTTCCTGCACCTTCAAGTGCAAATTTTAAGCATTCTTCAGCCCAGAAAGAAACTGATTGTATAATTGGTCTCAAAAAGTTGTGGCTAATGGTTTATACTTTTCCTGGAGGTCAGTAACAAGTGGGATCCTGCAGGGGTTTGTCCTAGGACCTGTCCTATGTAACACCCTCATCAATGACCTGGAGGAAGTGAGGGCAAGAGGGCATTCTCATCAAAATTGCAGATGACAACAAAGTCAGATCAGGGGAACAACCACCTGGTACATTTTAGGGCCAGACTGACATTCAGAAGGACTAAGACAAGCTGGACAAATGGGCCAACAGGAACAATACTAGATTCAATGAGAACAATTGCAAAGTTGTGCACCTAGAATGTCAAACATGAGCCAGCAGTGTGCCCTTGCAGCAGAGAAGGCTATTCTGGGCTACATTTGAAGGAGTATTGCCAGTAGGTCGAGAGAGATCCTTCACCTCTAGTCAGCACTAGTAAGGGTACATTGCAGTGCTGTGTCTAGTTCTAGGCTCCCCATTATGAGAGAGACATGGACATGCTGGAGCAAGGCCAATGAAGAGCTACAAGGATGATTAAAGGATGAGAGCATGTCTCTATGAGGGAAAGCTGAGGGAGCTGGAACTGTTCAACCTGGAGAAGAGATGGCTCAGGGATATCTCATCAATGTGTATCGATACTTGAAGAGAGGATATAAAGAAGATGATGCCCAACTCTTTTCGATGGTGCTCAGTGACAGGACAAGAGGCGGTGGGCACAAACTGAAACACAGGAGGACTTAACATCAGAAAACACTTTCACTGTGAGAGTGGCTGATCACTGTCACAGGCTGCCCAGAGAGGTTGTGCAATCTCCATCTTTGAACTCATCAAACCTCCCCTAGATTAGGATGTCTAGTTCTGCCCCCAGTCCTCCCCTGGCAACACATAGGTAACCTGGAGCAGCTTCAGCAGAGGCTACCAAGGTTAGGGTAGCCTTGTGACGAGAGACTGAGGGAACAGGTTATGTTCACTCTGAAGCAGAGACGGCTTCAGAGGGACCAAAAAGCAGCATCCAGTGCCTGCAGAAAGGGTGTCAAGGAAATGTAGCTTTGGCTCTAGACAGTGGTGCATAGTGGGAGCATGAAGAACATCGTTTTAACTGGAAATGAGAGAGCTTCATACTGAGTATGAGGAGAAACATTTTCCACACAAGGACAGCCCAGAAGGGAAACAGATTGACCAGAGAAGTTGTGCAGTCCCCATCTTTAGAGATTTCCAAGAACTGCCTGAGTAACCTGGTCTGACCACGGAGCTGACCCTGTTCTGAGGATGAGGTTGGGCTGGAGGCTTCACAAAGCCCCATCTAACCTGCACAAGTCTGTGACTCTCAGCTGGCCGTGCACTTTGTCTTCTACTTCATGCTTTTTTTTTCTTCTTGTCAAGGCCAACAATGTCAGGAGCTGAGAACAAAACTGATCACGGCTTTATGTCACTCTCCTTATCTGGATTACTGAATGCTCTGCTTAGTTCCACTTGCCACACTGCAGAGCAGATGCAGGAAAACAAGGCAAGATACAAAACATAGCACTGTGAGGAAAGACTAAATAGGTCAGGTTCTGCAACCAGAGAGATGCTGGGTCTGGATGCAATACTGGCCTAGGAAGTGATGATTATTGAGGAGATGCTAAAAAGGGAATGATGAGTCACTGTTTCTTGGAAGACAAAAAGCAGAGAGCACTCAACAAAATGATTGGGCAGCAAGTTTGAAAACAAACAAGGCTTGTTCATGAGTATAGAACAACATTGTGAAACATTTTGTGGAGGCCAAAAGTACAAGTAGATTCCAGAACTCATTAGAAGAGTTCATGGAGAATCCATCCATTGATACACAGGGATTTGGCTAAAACTGTTCCTAAATGCCTGTTTGCTGGAGGTGAAGAGGGCATGTTGGGAGAAACTTCAGCCTATGCAATGCCTTGGTTGTGCTGCTGTGCATCTGCTGCTGTCCACCACTGAAAATAGTCCTGCGCTGACCAGGCACTGGTCAGTCTGGTTTTCTTTACTACCTGCCTAGCAGTGACCATAGATTGCCCATGCTCTCTGAGGAAGATGGATGAAATGGGCAAGTAAAGAAAGTGACACTGCAACTTATGAAACAAAAGGAAGTCCTGTGAATAAAAACACAGAATTAGGAGACCACTCTTGTTATTGATCTGGGTCTGCTGGATAACACCAAATTAGCAATTAAAAAGATTTTTTTTTCACTTTCTGTGTCACATCATCCCCATCCATAAAAGTTTGTCTTTTGAATCTTTTGTGGGGTTATTATCATTGCAATAGTAGTAAANAAACCCATTGTCCCTTGTCCTGTCATTGCAAGACCTTGTCAATAGTCCCCCCCCAGCCTTCCTGTAGGCCCCCTTCAGATACTGGAAGGCTACTATAAGGTCTCCTGGAAACCTTCTCTTTTCCAGGCTGAAGAGCCCCAACTCTTGTAGCCTGTCCTTATAGCAGAGCTGCTCCGGCCCTCTGATCATCTTCGTGGCTCTCCTCTGGACCCACTCCAACAGTTCCACGTCCTTCCTGTGCTGGGGGCTCCAGAACTGCACACAGTACTCCAGATGGGGTCTGACGAGAGCAGAGTAAAGGGACAGAATCTCCTCCCTTGCCCTGCTGGCTGTGCTGCTCTTGATGCAGCCCAGGACTCGGCTGCTGTCTGGACTGCATGCACACACTCCAGGCTCATGTTGAGCTTTTCATTAAGCATAGGAGATGCCATTTGAACATAAGGAAACCTTTTGTCACCGTGAAGGTGACTGAACACTGACAGAGGTTGCCCAGAGAGGCTGAAGAGTCTTCATCCTCGGACATATTTAAAAACGTGCATGTGCTCTTGGGCAACCAGCCCTAGGCCACCCTCCTTGAGCAGGCAAGTTGGACCAGGTGACCTCCAGAGGTCCTTTGGATTCTGTGAAACAGCAATATTAGTAAACTTTAATTACAGAATCACAGAAGTGTCAGGGTTGGAAGGGACCTCAAGAATCCTCTAGTTCCAAGCCCCCTGCCATGGGCAGGGACTCTTTCCACTAGATCGAGCTGCCCATTAAAATGTCAGAACTATTCCTGTTAAAGTATTGCACCATCTCGAGGAGCTGCTCTCTGTTTAAATAGAGGTGTTAGCCACATTTTTTCACATGACCGGTATTGCAGCGCTCCGTGTAACCTACTCTGAGGGTTGTCGTGCACTTTGTTTGGATACTTCTTGAGGTGAGCACAACCTTAGCTGCCATTCACCAATGCCTTCTTTACAATGTATCAGCAGGGCAGAATACTCCTAAGCAAGCACAATAGATGACTATGTGGCTGCTTTATGTTCAAAGAAGAGTGGCATGTTTATACAACCATATCTTCCTCTCCAGCATGCTGGATACACAGCTACATTCATTATCTATGTGTTGTCACCAACTTTTGCTTTTGGAGCTTTATCTTTGTTCAGCTTTGATGCATTTATCTGGGCAGATGTTCTTAGCTGAGCTCACAAACACAGATGTAACCAAACAACATGGATTTTGCCCCAGGGGAAAACAGAAATGTTTGGTGTGTTGGTAGCAGGTCTCCAGCTGTGAACTCCTCCATTACACCTGTCTCTGACTGCTGCTCTGTGCTTGCGCAGAACAGGCCTGAGCTGCAAACACCTTGACTAAGCATTCAGTTGTACTTCAAGCCATGAGCATGGTGTTGCTAATTTACATGGATACCTCTTTATTACACAACAATCTACCCAGCAGATATCCCCAGGTGTACAAACAACATGCCCGTACTCCTAGCCAGAGCGGGAATGAAGCAACAGTAGTGAGACTGCTTTGCAATTGGAATGGCGTATGGCAGTGCTGGCTTATCCAAAATAACTAGATATGAAGACAAAAGCCACTAGGTTAGGTTTATTGTTGGACTCAATGGTGTTGAGCTTCTTCAACCAGACAGTTCTATGATTCTATGATTCTGTTTATTCCTACTCATTAACAGAATGAATCCCTGAAACATTACAATTTTCTGTTGTTTATTGTTTAACATTTTCCATTGCCAGTTAATCTTCTAACTTTATTCTTCCCTAAACAGAAAAGGTCAGGAGAATGACAGAAAAATTATCTTTTATTACAGGATTTACCAGAAAGCAAGGTTACCATATGAAATAAATACCTTGGGTAGTAAAGTACAGAGATTCGGGTCCAGACAAAAAACAAAACAACAAAAAAAACACCAAAAAACCCGAACAGAAAGATTTAGACAAGATTTAGAGGTGTCTGTGTGAAGTTGTGATTATGAACATTACTCCTTCTCTTAATTCCAAAATCCTTATGGACAGAAACCTCACACATACCTATGCAAAAAGAGATGCAGATATGAAGAGCTGACAAACTTAAGCAGCATAAAATTACAGAATACTAAGATTGGAAGGGACCTCAAGGATCATCTAGTTCCAAGCCCCTACCATAGGCAGGGACACCCGCCACTAGTACAGGTTACTCAAGGCCTCGTCCAACCTGGCCTTGAACACCTCCAGGGAGGGAGCAGCCACAACCTCCCTGGGCAACCTGTTCCAGTGCCTCACCACCCTCACTGTAAAGAACTTCCTCCTAACATCCAGTCTAAATCTTCCCTCTACCAGTTTAAATCCATTGCCCCTTGTCCTGTCATTACAAGACCTTTTAAGTAGTCCCTCCCCAGCCTTCCTGTAGGCCCCCTTCAGATACTGGAAGGCTACTATAAGGTCTCCTCAAAGCCTTCTGTTCTCCAGGCTGAAGAGCCCCAACTCTTGTAGCCTGTCCTTATAGCAGAGCTGCTCCGGCCCTCTGATCATCTTCGTGGCCCTCCTCTGATGCAGCCCAGGACTCGGTTGCTGTCTGGGCTGCATGTGCACACTGCAGGCTCATGTTGAGCTTTTCATCAACCCAGACCCCAAGGTCCTTCACATTTGCTTCACCAAGAGTGGGAGTGGAAAGTGATATCCTCAGTTGGGAGTATCATGGCATTCCTTGGCATGGACTGAGCTTCTCACAAAGAAGAGAAGTAGCTGCTTTCCCCCCAAGAAACTCCTGTAGTTTACACAAACACATTAAGGTTAGTTGGCATTTATGTATTCTAGGTGAAATGTATCTGCCTTATTTAAAAGCAAAGTTTCATCTTTCTGTCATTTTCGGCTTTTAAGACATAAAATATATCAGGTCTATGTGAGACGGCCAAATGATGATAGTCTAACAAGACAACATATAGACAAAAAGGGAAGAGGAGAGTTAAAAGCAAAATGCTGGATGCTGGTTTTCTGTTTGACTCCATGCTGAGCTGTAATATTTTGTTTCTTGCTTTAATCTTTGCTTGGTATCTCACTTGTTATTGTAACTTTGGCTAATTTTTCTCTCTGCTTTCTTTATGCTTTTTTTCCCCCCACATAAATATAAACCCCACAGCAGTAAGCATTAAAAACATTGAGATTAGTTAGCTTACCAACAGAGATGGATTTTCTTCTTTGCCATAGGCCAAGCAAAGGAGAGACAAGAGGAGAAAAATGGTTTTATTTAAGGTAATCAGATGCAGATTTCTCACATCCATGCAGCTTTTAAATCACAAAGACCACAGTGTTTATCTCTGCACTCTTTCTCATTGTATGTTGCTGCTTTAGTTTTCTTGAGATGTGCTTTATGTCACATTGAAACAATGCAGAGATGCTTTTCTTGGTGCAATTCATTGGTGAGGAGACTAATGCTAGAGGCGCAGCTCTGTATGGGTTTAGATGTGGTTTTGGAAAGCAGAAGTGAAACTTGACAAAAATGTCACAGTAGCATTATAAGCCTACCTGGAAGCAGTAGTTTACCACCTCGAAACAAACAGCAGCAGCAAATTAGGTTCTGAAGTTCAGTGACCTGAGCAGATGAGGGAGAATGGGTGCCCTTTGTATGCTAGCCAGGGGCTGGTTGCCTTGACAGTCAATGAAAGTAAGATCAAAAGGCTGTTTGAAAACCTTGGCTTTTAGAAGCAAAGATGGGAAACAGCATCTTTCTTTCTAGCTCTGGAGTTGGGAGATAGAGGAAACAGTAGCTGTTGTATAGATAGTTATTTTTAATTCTCCCTGTTAACCTCTTGTGCAGCTGATCAAACAGCCTGTGGTTGAAAGGCTGATGTGCTGTCAGGCTTCCTGCCTGATAAAAATTGTTGCAGCTGAAATATCTGTGATGGTTTGGGAGTTACCTGCTCCCCCCCACTTTGTAAAATGACCCAGACTAGAACTCAGCTGGCTGGAAGTTAAGAGATGAAGCTATATTTACAGCTTAGCACAATATACAAGCAGATATACACACTATATACAGGAATATTTACAGAAATAGAAAAGTTAAAGGTAATACAGAAACACAACACCTCTCCCAGAAATCAGAGACCCCAGGAGGGGCGCCCAACCACCCTTCCACCTTCTCCCCACCCCTACACCTTACCCCAAGGTTTGCCTTACATGCAAAGTTAATTTTGAGGATCAACCAGGGAGGTTAGAAGAAAACTGATTAGTGAAGTTACTCAGCAGAGAGGAGAAAAAGCCAGAAGCTGCTAGACCGAGATGCTGTGCCGCAGAGACACTGACTTATCTTCATTTTGAGTACTTTTTCTTAAACATCTCAGCAAGCCTATGACTGAAGTAGGCATCACCATTGTTTCCTTTCACAGCCTATAGTATCATTTTCTCTATTAAAATATTCCAATTAGCCTCAAACCAGCACAATATCTAAGAGCACAAAGCTTACTGAAAAACAGATCCCAGGGAGGAAAAGTGAGGCAATGCACGAGGAGTCCTAAGGTGGGGACCCTGTCATTCTCGTCTGCACAGGCTTCAGGGGAGGACCATGGGGAGGAGAGAAAATGTCTTTTCTCCAAATGCACCTTGGATGGGCTGTACACAAGCAGGAAAGAAGAGACACTTCCAAACCTACTTTTTCCTTAGTATAAACTTAGTAAAACTCTACCCCACATAATCCTCTCCTATTAACAACCTCTTCTCAGCCCAGGATCCTACTCTTCTACCAGCTATTCTGGGATCCCTTACATACTCCAACCTCTCTCTCTCTCACTTCAGCCCCTGGGATCCCTTGTCTTTCCTCTTTCCATCCTTATTTTCCCCACTTCGGTCCATGTTTTCTACTTTTTCTGCCTCATATCTTCTCCCGCAGCCAGACTCAGGGAGAAGTCACAATGTTGGTGGCCTCTTGCTGTAGGAGCAGAGTGGAAAACAGGGGTCTGTCAACTGCTGGCATCCATGCAGGGGCAAGCAATTCAGCAACTCAACACAGGAGTTGCCATCAAAGTAGTATAATAAACCCTAGCACCCTGTGAACCATCCTTGGAGATATTAAAACCCTCACTGGATGGAGTCCTGGGAAACCTGCTGTAGGTGGCCTTGCTAGGTGATCCTGCTTTTGGACTATATGATCTCCTAAGGTCCCTATCCATCTCGACCTTTCTGTGTGTAAGCACTGAAATCTATAATGAGAGAAACAAGAGGAAAGAAATTAAACTGAGTTGTCCAGATTCATGAAGATTGAGTTTGAACTGCTTCGCCAAGTATTAGACCTGGATTTAACCATTTAAGCACATTTGCTATTGAGATGAAGTCTGTGTGAAACGAAATTCTTCTCCACTGAGAAAGGGCATACAGGAGAATGTATTACCTTCCCTACCTTCCCTCACACACTTGGCCAAGGACAGGTCCCAGCAACCTAGGCTGCTGGGCAGCAGGACTGAAATGCAAGGAGACTGCTGGCTGGGGCGTGAGAAGTCATGTGAACTGATGGAAGAACAATGGTGAGGACATACGTGAGGACAGGTGAGAATTTGGAAGCATATCACAGTTCAGCCAGCACATAAAATCCTGACAGGTTAGTGGGGGAAAGCCATGCTATCATCTGCATTCATTAGGAAAATTTGCCCTCAAACATTCCTGCTATGAAAAATATAACTGTTGTAAAGTGCAGGCCAGCAATTTGTTTCAGTACAAGAGCTGGCAAATTCAGTTTAAGGGACAATATATTCATATCTCCATTATAATCTGCTCTAGTAAAAGAGATAAAATGACTGCATTTTCACTAGCAGTGTTGTCAAGACAACTTTTCTTGCAGGTCTTGTAAGAATTTTGTAAGACCATACAATTAAAAAAGACGTGGGTTAATGTATTTCTAGATTGTATGCACTTCCTCAAGCCTTTTAGTCCATCACAGATGCTTCACACCACAGCATTTCAGTGTTGACAGCAATGTGGAATGCAGTCTGCCGTCCCCACTAGTTCCTGCCATCACTGGGGAGGGTTGTGCTCTGCATTTGCAATGTTCAGAGGCTGGTGGAGAGGAATAGCATGGCATGCCCAGCATCCACTGGGCTGATCTGGGGCAGCATTCATCAGGCTGGTTTTAGAAAGTCAGCCTTATGGGGCTTGCCTACCAGCTTATGTTGTTCTTTTGGTTTTCTTTTGATTTTTAAATCACTCTGTTGGAAAGAGCATTTTTGAACACTAGGAAATCATTCAGCTGGAGCAAAAAAAGAACAACCACACACTGCAGAAACAGTGAGGGGCTATATTTATCCTGGTGTCCTGGGGACTTTGAAAGAGTTGAGTGACATAAGGGAGTTTTGAATATGTCTACTGGGAATTATATAGGATGAGGATGTTTTAGATATTAAATCATTGCTTCTGAATATGGATGGATTAGATGCAATTTTTTATGAATGCACAATAATAAACCGCTGCTCAGAAGCCTTACCCTATTTGCAGTCATGCTCCTAGTAGCATTGCCAGCCTTGCAAGCTTGGTCATCAGGAAGATAACAGAAATAATGGACAGCTTGGCTCAGATACTTATTAGTTCTGATCCTTTAACTTTGCTCTCACACTTTCTTTCACACACTCTGGCAATGAAGCCAATGTCCTGCTGGTCCAAGTACAAGCCAGGGAACAAACTAAGGCAGCATAAGGTGCTTCTGTGCTGTGTGACTCCTCACGCTAGGGGACTGGACTGATAGTGCTGGTTTTAGAAATTGTCCCCCTAATCCAAGTACTTCTCTGTCTTTAACAAATTGCATCAGCAGAGTCTTTGGACAAAGGGACAGATGTTTGCTGCGTTTGATAGCCCAGAGACAGATGGGCTGTGGGAAAAAGAAGAGCTCTTGGTCATTTGCCACAAGGGGACAAAGCAATGCAAATGCAGGTAGTATGAGAGGAGTTTTCCCAGACCCAAATTCACTTCTAGTACCTGCTGTGGGACTGGGGCTGGTAGAGGAACATATTGCTTTTCTGCAAGGATGCTGGGAGGTCCTGCAGGTGACTTGACCCTTTATTTGCTTGGAAAGGTCAAGTGAGTTTAGTGTGCCCAGCCTCTGTGTTCCAGGTCTCCTGCTGCCCATGGGCCAAGCAAATCCACGCACCTGTCAGAGTTTTCTCTCTGCAACACAAGAGCATCTAACTTAAGAATTATCATAAGCTTTCTCTTCCTTATTCTGTCACTATGTGGGTCATTACTGGTATTATCTGGGTCCTGATCTCTTCCATATTGAATTACCTTATTCTTCTTCCCCACGCCCCAGAAATCAGCAGAGCCAGTGTATTGTAAGTAATGTTGAGACTGCGCTAGAGAAGATTAAAGAAATACAGTGGGGTCTGCATGCAAACGTAAAGAACCAGTCCAAGTAACAGTATGCAAGCCAAGATACAAAAAAACCCAAGCCAAAAACAGATGGAGAAAAGAGTACCCCAAAGTGAAGCAAAGACAGAGAGAAGGGGCAAGATAAAGTAACATAAGTTGCAAGAAAACAGTACCCAAAGAAATACAGTGTGTCTGGCTCAGAGAGAAGTCAGCTAGAAACTGCAAGGAAGGGAACAAAGCAAGAGAAGCATGAAGTGAGAAGGACAGAAACCTTTAAGACAATGGAACAACAGAGAAATATTTTAAAGCCAAGAGTCTGTGAGGCTTTCCCATAAAATAAAAAATAAGTACAGAAAAATGTAATGAAGTGGTGCACTGAATTTGTCCTGTTCAGGTTCATTTTCTCAACTGCAGTGATTACCACTGCAGTAACCAGCAATGGAGGAGCTCTCAAGGTCATCTCATCCGACTGCCTGCAGAGCAGAGACCTTCTCAGAGCCAATAGTATCTTTTATTTGCTTCCCCTGGCTTGTAATAATGACTAAATATAAACTGAGCTGTTGGCAATGTAAGTTATGTTCTCTGTGTGCAGTAAAAGCATGTGTTAGATCCTGCAAATTGAGTACAGCGCAGAGGTGAGGGAGGTGGTAGGTTGTAGTAAGTGTGTTAGTGAGGACAGAAGTTACAGTGATTGCCTGCTCCAGAGAGATGGTTCGGGTTTGCCTGTCCTTCCACAGATCAGCTGAGAAGACAGGACTCAGAGATGCTCTGCAAACAAACCTGGCTCTGTCACAGACAAACTAGACAAATTCCTCCATTTTCTGCTCTTTGGTTTTCTTTGTCTGTGTGCTGCACAGACAGAAATATGTGCAGCTGTGTGCAGTCTGTTGTTGAATATGCACCAGGATGCCTCGGACATTCTGGCTCCGCTGCAGGTATTTCATTAGATCAGTTTGAGAAATGCTATTATAATGTAGGATAATACAGCCCTGCTCTCATCAGGCATCACTCTACATGGAGAATTAAACAACAGGAATGCTTAGGAGATCATTAACACTGCAGAGCAGTGTTGCCTAAAAGGAGAAATAAAACTTAGAACGAGTCCAATGGCTTAAAAGTTTAATCTAAGTTTTTTGAAAACTGGATAGAAGCAATTTACTGTGAATCTGATGGGAATGGCATGAAACAGATGAACACTGTGCAGAGCCTGCAACCCCAGCCATCTCACCACACTGAGCTTTCAACTTAGGTAAGCTTTGAGGGTTTTTCTTGATCGTTCTGTCAGTATACCACTGACCGCCCTGAAACGGATCTAACCACAGTTTTAACTTTTAGATCTAAAAGTAGGCACATAATTGCACTTTCTGGCCTTCCCATTTGCTTGGGCAATAGAACTTTCTGGATTAGAACATGGCATTTAGCCACGTACTTCACCAGATGCATACATCAAACTTTGTCTAACAAGACCAATCTCCTGTACGGGAACATTGCTAAGTATAACTCAGCTTCTGTCATTCTCCACAGTATGCCATGAGTAGCTCTGTGTCAGCTGGATATCAAGAAAACAGAAGCAGAGAAAGCAAACCCTGTAGGAGGGCAGATCTCTCCCCATGTCCATCCCCAAAGAGGAGGAGGGTGAGATACCCTGTATGAGGATGTCAAGACACAAAAGCCAAATCACACACACTTCACATGTCAGGACATCCAAGAAATGAGCAAAGGAATGCAGGGAGCTTGGCATGGGATCCACAGGCAAAACGGTCCACAGTAAGGTTCCCTCAAAAAGGGAACCTCTTTGGCTTTTTTCTAGAGGAGATGAAAGGCAGATCACAAGGATCTCTCTTCTNGGATTTATTCTTGTAGGCTATGGGTTAGTCAGTACATTGAACCTGAGCTCCAGCAGACTAGGCTCTGCATGGGCACATCAGATACAGAACACCTAGATCATGAGATGAGCATTTGCTGAGATATTTTGTTTTCCAGGAGTGCTCAGTAAACATCCTTGGGTTTGCGTTGTCTCAATCCTCAGCTCCCTTCCATCTGGTTCAAACTGCATCTTGCTAGCCCTCACACAGCCTCAAAACCTTTTTCTGATTTATTATCGGACTGAGGAGAATCTCAAAGGCAGAAATTAGCCCATGGTGCATTAAGTGAGTTTCCTACATAAAGCACAGTGCATTAAGGCTTGTTACTGTGTCACTGGTTTCTGAAAGCAGCTGAACCAAAGCTTGTAACTGCTTCACATATTTTCAGTAGGAAATCATAAATCTTCTCTGTCGTTTTGGCAGCCTTCTTCCTGCTCTGCCCTCCTATGAAATTTGCTTTGTAAACTGATATCCATCATTTCTTTCACTGTGAAACTGACTTGCTACATTTGCTAGTTTCATGTATTTCACCGCCCCACAGGAAAAGGAGCATGGAGGTTGTTTTTTACCTCCTTCCAAACACAGAGCCCTTATGCCAGTGTTGGAGACACATCGTGTCCTTGTGCAGCATTCCTCAAGACTGAAGGTTCCTTGGAAGGCAGATCTCTTACTAAAGTTTTGTGAGCCTGCTGAGTGCAGATCTGGCAGACAGCCCTTCTCAGGCCCGTCCTGGGCTGGGCACACGTTGCGCATTGCCTGTGATCTCCATGAATGAGCCTAGTGATGCTTCTCTCGCTTTTGGTCAGTGAGTTCCCGGCATCTCCTCTGTGCGGAGGTGTCCGGGAACATCACCAGTTGTAAAACGTGAACTCACTGCCCCTTCTTGCTGTCGACGAGTAAATAGAAGAGGCAGAGAGCTGGTATCTATCTCCTGGTTCACCACGAGATGGTGGTAAACGCCAGCGCTGGGCCGGGGAATCGCATGGCCAGCAGCAGCAGCAGCTTCCTGCCCTCCCTTAGCAAAAGCCTGCGGAGTGACGGGTTCGTGCTGGGCATCCACAAACGCTGGCAAGGCGCTTGGCTTTCGCTGCAGCCTCATTTTCTTTCCTTCTGACTCCTCTAGCCTCTTGCGTTGCTGTCTCTACCCTGGATGTGCGGATGATCCTCCCTTGACTCCTTGTTACCAGTACTGCCGTTCTCCCTGCTGCCGGAGCTAGGGCTCCTCTGCAGAGCTCCCCTCCAGACATGTTTCGCACACATGCTGCCTCACAGCATGCGGGAAGAGAAGGAGCTGCGCAGGGCTCGGTGTCGGGGGGCAGAGCAGGATTATCTGCAAAGACAGTCCGTCTCCACCTGAGCTTCTTGGTGCTCAGGAACATTGACTACTTAAGAGTGGCCACCACGTTGTATAAGCTGTGCAGGAAAGAAATCTTAGATTTGAAGCTTCATTATAAAGGGCACAGCATGGTCCAAGGTTGCCTTTTTGCTTCATCGAAAACCTTCTGCATTTGCAGTTTCACGTGGAAAACTGAGGAAGGGTGGAAAGAAAACTCCACCAGTCCTTCCACTCAAAGACACATGCAGTCCCCCACACGTCAGTGTGCCCTGCTTGTGAGGCATGTGAGGCACACCTTGGCCAGAGTCCCAAGGGCAGATGCCTCAAGGTGCACTGCCACAGTCCTGGAGCATGCTCATAATCCGCATATGCTTGCTGCTAGAATTGTGAATGCCCCTTTACAACTGTAACACCTTGGCTTATAAACTATTAGTATCTCATCAAGTCCTGCATAGCTCGACGTGGGAGAATTTGGTGTGAATTGTTTCCAAAAAAGCAGATATCCCAGATCTCTGCAGCGACACAGGGGATGGACAGTAGGATCAAATTGGGTGTCCAGCCCCAGGCTGCTGCCTCCAGAGAAGGCTGAGCTTGCAGCGAGGCGGTGCCACCCGCTGGCGGCTGCGGGTGGCTTGCTGAGAGGACAGGTGAGTTTGAATTCATTTGCACACAGAAAGCTGGTACCCCGGTGCTCGTGGGTGCAGTGATGACTTCAGAGATGATACAAAGACAAGTTTCCCACAGCAGAGAAAGGACAGAGGGAGCTCCACAGGATTGTGCTAGCTGACTCTTCAGGAATGGATATGAGCCAGGGGAGGCTCATGTCAGGCAACCTGTAAGACAGCATGCACACCACATTTGTTAGCTCCACCCAGATTCTGGGGTTTAATCCAAAATGCTGGTTGAGCCGCTGCTGTTGTGAACAAATTAGATCCTAACAACCAGTGGACAAGCCTCTCAACTCATACTGCCTCCTGATGGAGACCTCTGCTTCTTTGCATGAAGCTAGCTGCTCCTTGGCCCTGCTCCTGTGCAAACTCAGCAGTCACTCTGATGGTAGGTGGTGCAGGGGGACCTCTCTGATCCAGACAAGAGAAGGACATTAGACTTGGCAAAGCGCTCTGGGGTCTTACAGTCCTGTCTTTCACAACCGACTTGCACAGCATAAAGATGCAAACTCCAGCTGCCCTGGAAGCTAAAGCAGAGCTACAGAGGATACTGAAACTCCCCAAAGGAGTCCTGTGAGCCTGAACATACAAGCTACGTGTCCATTGCTGAATACGCAGTACTGGCACACTGTGTGACTGAGGACCTATGAGCTATAGGGCTCGCTTAATGAGAAATCTTTTTGATTAAGGGCTGCACCCTTCCCCCAGCCTTAAGTCTCATGTTTCTAATGCATTTTATAATCACACTATCCAACTTCTTCCAGGCATAAGCTAGCAATCAGACGGACAATTTGGTTATAGTAACACTGACCTCACCTGAGTGGCAGGAATGATTGTGAGCACTTTAGAGACACATTGGTGCTGGATGGTGAAGGTGTACTCATCGAACGCAACGCAGTACTTACATGAGGAAGTAAACACAGATATTCTGAACATGACTTAGCTTCTCTGCTTCAGCCTTTTGGTTTAGTTAACCTTTCTAACATTGTATAGCCAAGCTGTCTTGGCATATTACAAAGTTTGGCTCAAGTAGCCCAATTTCATTACACAGAAAGCAGAATCTGAGATAAATACAGCCATAAAATGGATTTACTGAAGACACCCAGTTGAAAACATAGACTAAGCCAAGTCTGGCCCAAACCTCAACTGATCCCACATCAATCCTTGAATCCCAGTTTCCTCGGAGTTCAATACTGAGGGAGGGAAAGATCCAAGTAACATACCTGGTTGGAGGTGCAATCTGTGGTTGGGACTGCCCAACACATCTTGCTGTCTTGATCCTGGGCTTGTGTATATATTTTCCCAAGCAGTAATATTTATGCTAAAGCTTTCCTTGCCAGGTGTACACTGAAGGTTGGTTTTCTTTGAAGTCTTCAGCCCAAACAGTTTCATGTTTCTGAGAGTACCCTTTTTCCTTAACCTAATCATGGCCAGATTTAAGAGAAACAAAAACCTACACCCCCTCCCAATACTCTGGCAATCTTCAAAAAGTTGTGAGTTGTGGTGAGTTGTTTGTTTTTTGTTTTTTTGTTTTTTCATTGGAAGAAGGACTTGGAACTGGAGAAAGAAATTAACCTTACTGCTGAGATGGACTTTTTTTTAGTTCTTAGTGAAAAATCTGTCTCAATTTGGCTAGTTCATATGGCTTTGGAAAAAAACCAAGCCAGCTGTAGTCCACATATGCTCACCAGAGGCCAGCTAAATCTTGCAGGCTTCGTTCTCTGGTGAGTTCATGAGCATGCTTCAGGGCGCCGAGCAAGACCTTTCTAGCAATTGCAATTCCTAACTACTTCAGACCAGAGCAGCATTAAATCCAGATATTTAATGCTGAAAACATGGAGCATTTCTTTGCTTAACCCAATTGTTTCCAGACTACATGAAGGACACCAGCTGAACTGCATTCAGAGGAGGTGAGGCATGCAAGAGGAAGAGATAGTTTGGAAAAGCAGACTCAGAGCAGACAAAATGACAACAGCTGGGGGGTGTGGGGGTGTGGAGAGCAGCAGGAAATTGAGGGACAGAAAGGAGACTGAGGCATGGCAATGCAGAGAGTCTGGCAAAGCACCTGGGAAAGCATGCACAAGGGAAGGATGTGAGGGATCTCATTTCGGCTTCTCTGTGCATTTTTCTGAGCTCACTAAGAACCGCTCTAGCTCACTCAGGTGTCTTCCCATATCTTATTGCTTGTATGTTAAATAACTCTGGATACAAAGTCAGAATCCCATGCTGCCTCCTGATATGGTCGTAGTCAATTTATAAAAACTTTATAAACCAAAGTGTTCACTGAACCCCTCTGAAATGCAAGGAAAGGTTTTACCATCAGGCTACAAACAGAAAGCCAGAACCTGGAAGCATTTCCCGATTGCTCAGTCCAAGAAGTTTATTTGCTCTACCAGGAGACTGCTGTATAGGCATATGGGGATGTATTTTATATATTCCTGTTGTGTCCTACAGCAGAGCAAGCCCTAAATTCTTCTGGAAACTAGGCTTATTTTAAATCAAACATCTAAGGAATATGGGATGCAAACCTTGTTACTCTGTGTGGAAGATTTTGGCTTGAGTTGAGAAGGAAGAGAGAGGTGAGAACCAGCAGCCTGGTAGACCCTTATTCAACTATTCTGTGCTATCATTTGATACTAAAGTCACTCTGAACTTTGAGTGTTCAGAAACACTGTTCCATTTCCAGGATGTCATAAAGTTTGGAGAGAGCTTTTCTTCTAAAGCTTCACATTTGTCCTGCTAGATAAAAAAACAAAACCAAAATCAAACACCCACCCCCATACCCTGGAAAGCAAAGTCCTTATTAATTCCAGCTGAGCCTGGTCTACGTCCAGAGATGCTACTCCTGTTAATGCACACTGCACAAACCCAGTGGTGTTGCCAGTGCCCACGAGTTGCTGGCACTTTGTTGTCTCACTGTGACCACAGCTCCACCGTTTGGCTTGAGTTCCCATTCCCAGTTTCTGCAGGGTTTGTTGATGGCCACCTCAGTTTTATCTCTGACCAACATTCTTGGTAGTGGTACGTGTCACAGCTCAGACCTTTGCTTTTACATGTGTTGCACTGCCAAGAACAACTGTTGGTTTTAAACTGTCTCCGAAGGCAGCGGCCGGCTTTCCGAAGGGATGCGGGGGACAAGCTAGCAACCGCAGCCACTTGGCATTTCCAGCCCTGCAGTGTGAAAGGGGATGTGCTCTAATACTGCAGCTTCTTGAATCTCTTGTTACTTTGTCACAGAACAGGAATATGATTGACAGTATCAGGATACATGCACACAATCTCTTATTACTGTTTAAACATAGAAAACAATACCATATCCTGTGCTGGCAGCAGTACTATTAGCTATGCAAAATTATTTGTCAGCTCTTTGGAATACTTTTCCTTTTCTGGACAATACAAACACAATTTCTTCAGTAATTTCTACTTCTCTGTCTTCTAACAGCAGTGTGGATGATGTTATTCACCTGTATTTACTTGTCTCTCACTGGAAAATCAGGTGAGCCTGTGCCTGCAGCCAAGTCCTATCTACAAGTACGTGGTTCCAGAAAGCTGTAATTCTGAATATGAATTTAGCCTCCCTGTATGTGTTTTTAAAAAATCAACATGTGTGACCATACACGTGCCATCCTTTGTGGTCAGCAGGAATTTATTAAAGCACTTTGATGTCAAAACAAACTTTTTTATGCCTCATGCACCTTATGCATTAAGAAGCGAAGACTTCTCAGTTTATAGAAGCCAAAAAAATGCTCAAAGATTCTACAGATTAGGGACAAAATTTATAGTCTCTTTATCACACAAGACTTTAAAAGACTTGGGTGTAAACTAACATAAAGACAATGCCATTTTCTGGACTGAAAATGCAGTATTAGACCTTAGGAGATGTAAATGGCTGCTGAATCTTCACCAGGGACTGTTATGCCCACAGCATAAGAACTAGTTTAACTTAATACCTCCAGTTCAGGTTTCAGCCTTGAGAACTCTGCCTATTGTTTCATTTGTGCCTAAGGATGTTGTATTGCATTTGATACTTTTGGGGATCATTGCAGTGTTAACACTCCCATCTTGGCCAACTGCAAATTAAATTCTCCCTAACTCAATTTCCCCTGTGGTCCCAACTGGATGAAACAGACGCACAGCTGAGCAATGCCAGGGACTGGCTGGATCCAGAAATTCAGAACTGCTTTGGCATTTTCAGCCTTCCTGGGTGTCTCTGAAGAGGATGGGGAAGGAAGGTCTTGGTGCAGTGGAGACCATAACAGGCATAGCAGCAATAAGGTTTGTTACTGCCCACAATGTGCCAGACTCACTATTCATAAAGGCACCTCAGAAATACACCACCACAGAACATTCCTCATTTCATAACCCGAGTCTAGAGGTGACAACTGCCTGCACAGTGGTGCAAGCTCATGGAGCCATCTCTGGCTCCACCTCTAGGTAATCTCTAGGGTGGTTCAATTTGGGGTGCAGAAATGCCCCCGGGCTGAAGCTGAACGCAGACATCCACATATGCAGTCAATGCCTTTGGCACCAGCTACAGTCCTGAGGTGATGGGGGAAGTATTGTAGCTCTGGTCTTCCTCGGGCTAAATGTTGAGGCTGTATCTCCTACTTCCCATTCCAGTGACTGGGTTTTGATGCCCCAAAGTAGGCATTGTCCTCACAACTTGTTGCCTGTCCATGCTTCAGAGCACCAATGAGCCCCAGTCTGCCTCTCAAAGGGACCCTCTGGAGAGAGTATCACGTCGTGCGTACTTTGCAAAGAAGCCAAGTAGGTTTTAGGCCCTATATCCCTCCAGACTCCTTTAGGCTGGCAGTCATGGTGATGCCTGTCTGTCTGAACCTGTGGGCCTGAGATTTGAGAGGCTCATTTACTGCAGAGGCTTTGTGGGGATCCTGTCTGTTCAGACCAGGAGCTCTGTCACTGCACAGACAGAAGATTGACAGCAACTTCTATCCTTAAACATCTGTATCCTCCATAGTATCTCTGGGCCAGTTGGGCAAACAGGTTAAAATGGTTGTTTCTCATGATTCATGCAGGGAACACAGAGGCATCAAAATGCCCTTCAAAAACTTGAGTTCCCACACAAGAGGAAATGGAGACCAAATGTCTCTGAAAGTTTGCACAAGCATTACACAGGGTAGCATCTAGTCTTCGTGTTTCTTACGTTCACGCAAACTGCCCATCTGTGGAAAAGTAGGCTCCAGTAAAGGTGGGAGGGAAACCCATCATGGATGTCCAATATAGACTTGCTAATAGCCCCTCTCTCAACAGCATCATCTACTTCCAACCCACCAGCAACAAACCCCAGTCTCTTCACTGGCATTTGCCCACTAAGTGCCAGTCCTTGAAAGGAGAAGGTACCTTGAAGGAGATGGATGTCAGTGGTCTGTCTGTCAGAAGTTTGTCAGGCTGAATACAGGTACTGAAATTCTTTTGAGTCCAGCAGAATGGAGGAAACTCAAGATTCACATCAGTCTGAAAACTGATGGGGGACTCCTTGCAAGGAAACTAACAGACCAGTCAGTCCAGAGAGGGGCTGTAGACCTGGGACTGAAAGAGCATAGGTAGGAGAAATACTCACTATGCTGACAGGGCAATTAGTCCCCACATGGAAAATAAATCTTCCCTGGAATCAATCAGATGTGATCATGTGTGACTGAAGCTGATATTTCTAATCTATATTTTGGTATTAGATTATTGCTGCTTTTCCTTTTCCGGCCTTGCTATGAATTTTGTTTTGGTTTACTTGCATGATTTTTGCCATTATACAAACTGAAAGTAACATTTTTTTGTCTTATGCTTAGTAAATTGTACATCCCCCTTCACTAGGGACCACAGTGCTCCAAACTGATGAGAGAGGCAAGAACATGAAAATGAGAACAAAAGAAGCTCTGTCATGTTTGCTTCAAGCCCTGCCATCAGAGCCACTCTGCTAAAAAGTGACCTAGAACTGCAGGCTAGGACCAAACTATGGTTTCCATATTTATAAAGGTGCTAAGATCTTTCCACATTTATCAAAAGTGCCAAGATCTGGAACCTATTAACTGGTTTCCTATTGCCTTTCCGGGCATGGTTGAAATTTCTGCCATTATGTGTTACTTGAAGGCGGTGGTCAGAGAAGTCTCTTTTTTTCTTTTTTAACAAAGCCAAAAATCCCAAATCTGCTCCTGGTCTCCATCACCCAAAGCTAAAGTAGTTACCTCTTTCTCCCCCAAAGTGAGTATACATATTCTATGTACGCTAAAATGACAAAATAGTCAGGGGTCAATTGAAGCACTTCTTAGTGCAAGTATGCTACATTCTGGAACGTATACACTGGAATGAGAAACCCCAAGTATTACACTAAGAAAATGCTTCAGTGGAGTCAGCAAAGATTGCAGCAGGCTGGAGCCCCTCACATGCCCTACTCAGTCATTTCTTCATTGTAGCATCTCTCAGTGCTTCAGTTTTGTGTCTGACTTCACTTTGTGTTCTCCATTAAATGCCTCCTCACTAGTCTGACTCCTTCCACAAAAGTAAATACACAAATATCATTGTGGAACTAGCACACAGTGGTGGTGGTGTTGCCAACTATAAAGCTTTACATAAGGTTTATCCATATGACAGAGCTGGGTGTGTCCACATTCTACCAGTGCTGTCTGTGCAAGACCTGTCACTGAGGAGCCTGATCTCTGGCCAGAACTGTGCTTTTGCGCATAAATTAACATCACTAAAAAGTGGTGCAAGTTGCAACAGCTTTTCATCTGTGAACATCTGACTGACCTGGTAGTGTATTGCCTTGGAACAAACTGATTTTAACACATTTTTTAACTCCACGGAATCACAGAGTGGGGTTGAAAGGGCCCTCTGGAGATCATGTAGTCCAATGCCCCCTGCCAGAGCAGGTTTACCTGGACCACATTGCACAGGAATGCATCCAGGAGGGTTTTGAATGACTCCAAAGATGGAAATCTGGATCTCTTTCTGGGCAGCCCGTTCTAATGCTCTTTCATCCTCAAAGTTCTTTCTTTTCATTGTCTGCTTCTCGCAGAAATCCTTCTGTATACGACTTAAAAATCACACTTGTAGCTGTTTTGTAAGAAGCTGCTGTTAACCAAGTTACTACCATAAAAGTAGAGGAAAATAACTGAACAAGACAAGGACAGAAAACTTGAATGAGCACTGGCTCTTATTTTAATGAAGAAATATTTCAAGTTAATATCAGTGCATATTTAGAAATAGCATGTGATACTCCCAGCGCCAAATACATCAGCAAATTACAGTTTCAAAACTTTATAAATTAATGTCAAGGAAAAAAAAAAAATTAAGATTAACATAGAGTATAAGGTTCAAAATAAACTTCATGTTTGTTTGTTGCACTGCATCAATTATATTCCTGGTACTTAAACAGCAAGAGAACCAGTACATTGTGGTAATTAGGCTCTCCAAAATAGCAGTTATTTTTCTACAAATGAATTAAGCAGTTTGCATTTATTTTCCATGTATAATCAAAGGTTACTTTTAGCTGTTACAAAGAAATTTAGTCATGTCAGAGTAAAATTCTGTTCCACGACTGAGAAATCAGACTAATATCGCAACACTGCCTTCTGGTTATACCCACTGGAAACAGTCTGCTGAGAAGAGGAAGAACTACAACACGTGAGCACATTTGGCTGTTACATAAAATGGCCTTTTTTTTTTTCTCTCTCTGGTGTCACAGCCTCATAACAATACTGTTTTTCAACATTGTTCCCAGTCATTGTTTTTAAAATGGTTCATCAACATATCCTGAATCAATCTCTGATATAAATAACTCCTGTGACAAAATCCATTATGGAAGGACATAGAGCTGCAAACTGAAAGCTGTACCGGATGATTTTAAGGTAGAACTGTAATTACTCTAAGAAATTCTGTAAAAATAAAACCACCACACAGTAAAAGCAGTATCTTTAATTAACTGGCAATGGTGGAATCTGAAAAATTGAGCTAGAACTTTTAAGAGACATATAACTCACAATGAACTCTAATGCAAGACAGACAGTACTAAAGCTAGAGATGCACATTTAAAGCTTGCAAGTGTGATATAAAAATATTCTCTAGTTCTTTCATTTTGACACGGTCCAATTCTATAATGGAAGAAGATAAAATACATCCTCTTTCCTACCCAGCACTGTACATATAGACTATTCTCTTGATACCACGAAATGGCCACTTCTCCAACAAAAATACCAACCATGGAATCACAGTCTTTCTGGTAGTAAGTTTGCTGATCTTGCTTTTTAAAGTGTATTTTCAAGCAGATGAAATACAGATAGGATAAGTTATTTTTTTTCACTACTAGACTATTGTGCAAATTGTACCTATCAACCTTGTATCTTCAATCCAACTGCAGTCTGCATTGCCTAGAAGGACTGGGGAATCTAGTGTGACACTACGACACAGAGATGACTGCCAGACTAAACCAGATCAGTGGGAAAAGGCACATGCTTCAGATTTAGCAGGAACACCTGCAAGTTCCTCGTTACCATACCCTAATGCTCCTAAGTTACAGTAATTCTGTGCATTACCCGGACAACAATTGTGAGGTAACATGAAACTTCTGCTTGTGGCACAGACACATGAAAGCTCTGTGAGCTCAGCTGAAACTCTCAAGGTGCTAAGGACAATGCAGACACAAGGCAGGCTACAGTTTGGTTAGACCAGAAAAAAACCCAACCCCCTTAACATTTCATTATACTGCATATGTTCCTTCTATGCACAAGTACAGGGTGCTCAAAATAAGCTGTTTGCTCAGTAAAATTTAATGTTTTACCTATGTAAAATAATCAGCTAATACTGCAACATAACAAAAAAAGGCATGCACTAGATAAACAGAGCTTCTTCCCCATGAACAGTAGTTCTCAGGAACATTTTATTCTGCTTCAGGTAACATCTTATGATTTGCCAGCTTACACAGTCCCTTTTAAAGAACACAGTATTCAGCTAAAACTGAAAAGCAAAATCAAAGAAAAAGAAGGGAAGTTTTGATTTAGCTGTGGTACAGCTGGGGTAGACGCAACTGAGCTGCTGCAGTGCACCAGAGCAACAAAAAATCAACATGAATATCAGAAGAATAAATATATTCCTTAAATTAATCTCTGTAAATACATTCACAGGTCTTCTTAAGACACCCTTATGCATAACTCATTTCATCAAATCTGCAGATAGAGATGTTAGCTCACGGGGAAAGCAATTTATCGTATGACTCAATTTGTCTGCAAAAATCAGTAGCAAATTTGAAAATCTGTATTTCCCCCGAACCAACCACACAGAGGTTTAAGTCGTGATTTCTGTTATTTCCAATGTTTGATCAGTAAGGCTTTATTTACACCTTTTTAAACTATAAACTCAGGAAAAAGTTTGGTGCAATGTGCAAGGAAAGACTGCACATTTCACTGACCGGAGACTAAGATCTGCTCATGGTTTAATGCTAACCCACAGGCAGCCGATTAAAGTCCCATATATCCATGTTTTTACATAAAGTTTCCTTCCAGATTCTGTCAGAAGCATACTAGCAGTCAGGCCACCTAAAAACAGCAAGGACGGCAAAGTTTTCTTGAGGCTTAGTTTGGAATGAACACTTTTCCCAGGGAACTTGTTTCTTCTTTTAGAATCTTTTGCATCATAAAACTCTATTAGTAACCTATGAGCAGACAAAGAGAGATGGTCAAAGTTACACATTAGCATAAGAAGTTTTAAGCAACTTACTGACATCTAATAACTGCTTCTAATCACACATCATTTAAGAAATCATAGAATGGTAAGGTTGGAAGAGACCTCAAGGATCATCTAGTTCCAAGCCCCTGCCATAGGCAGGGACACCCCCCACTGGCACAGGTCACTCAAGGCCTCATGCAACCTGGCCTTGAACCCCTCCAGGGAAGAAGCAGCCACAACCTCCCTGGGCAACCTGTAATGACTTCACAGTTTGTAGCAGCTCATCTGTAAGCTTTAAACAATCAGTATGTATTAAGAATATGATGCATTCTAAGTAATGCTGTGCATCGAAGTACTCAACTCGAACCCCTGTAAGGAATAAAAGCAGATTTTCCTTAAGGACCAATTTTAACACTGAATAAAAAAGAAAATAATCCTTTTCACTCAGAAGTTAGCAGAAAAGCCCAGCATACTGGGCAATACTGTAGGACAAAATACCACACACAGTTAATCATTGAACACTGAGGGACAGGAAAAAAGCATTTTCATAAAATAAACTAATAAAAAACAAGAGCCCACAAGACTCTGTGGGCTGCCCAGGGAAGAGTTTGAGTCACCGTCCCTGGAGGTATTTAAAAGACATAAAGACATGGCACTTAAGGAGATGGTTTCGTGTTGGATCTGGCAGTGGTAGGATGACATTAAAGGGCTTTTTCCAACCTAAACAATTTCATGAATATATGAAGTATTTTGGAAGCCAATTGTGCAAGATTGAAATGCTACATCGCTGGGTTAGTGGTAACCTTCTTCTTTTTGTTTTTGAAAATCAGTGATAAAGTGATTTGAAGATTTTGGGAATTTGTTTACGTATCTCCAGGTTTTCCTGATAGACTGTTCTGGTCCCAGGAATAATGTTCTAGTCAAGAGGAGTCTACAGTGGGACAGAGTTCATCAGGGTTCTGTTTTGCTGCTCTTCACCAGAAGACTAGTTAAGGAACACTGGACAGAGCCTGATCCTAAACTTCTAAGACATTTTAGTAACAGTGCCATCATGTTATTTTTTACATGGATTCAAAGATCACAAGACAAGTTAACCTGTTTTTTACTTCCATGGAGTGCAAGACTGACAGAACAATTTTACAGCTGAAGAACCAGGGAAATGTCTGCCTTCCACAGTGTATTCAAGGATTTAGAAAGTAAATAGATTCAGCTCCCTTAGTCTGGACTTCAGACATGGCAAATTAAACCATCACCTCTCATACAATACTTAACACATTTAGGCACAAAATCCTTATAAAGGCACAAGGTCTCCCAGGATCTGTTGCATATGCTCCCTAGTGACCTTATCTGGAGGGATCCAGGCACTTCAGTTCTGCCATGACTCAAAGATGGAAGATAAAATGCCTGCTTCACATAATCTCCCCAGTGAAGGTAAGGATCTCAGGGTCGTGTTTCTGTCTAATCACTGTCTGATGGAAGAAGTGTAAACAATTTTGGCAGATGAGATCAGATCAAGATCTGGTCCTTTATAGCACTGACTATGAGTCTAGAATTAAACTGCATTTTGCTTGCTTGCTCACCATGACCATCTTACGTTCTTGGCTGAGCATGACTCTGCTACAAGGAGATAAACTGAGAGTATTCAGATGAGTATGAGTCTTGGAACATGGACTCACAGATCCTCAGTCTAAGGAACATCTCAGACTCAGGCATCTCAACCTCCTGAGCAGAAGGTTTAACTATAGATTTATTTTATTATACAAAATATGCGCAGGGGTGTGAACACCACCTCTCTTCAGAGAGCCCCACAGCTTGCTGGTAACGCAGAAATCATGGCTTTATCTATTAACATAAAGGAAAGAAGACAGGCTCCTAAAACAGAAAATTTTGCATATTGTTACTCACTTATCCTTTATTTCAAAACGTTCATGCAGCCACCTTCTCATATATATCTGCTCTTCTGGAATGTCCTTCAGTTCGATTCGATCGATGAAAATATGAACTCTTGGGCATTCCTTGCAAAGAAACTCTAAAAAGAACAAAACAACAGGCCTGAGTCACAAAACCACTGTAAAGCATTTATTTGTCTAAAACACACTGAAAATCTGACCTCGTAGCTGTAATTGCCTTGGAAGCCTAACTTTAGTTCTCAAAAGCCTTCCATCATTATGTTTGGATCCTGAGCACTTCAATGAACTGATAGGCCATCTGGCCTACACATTCCTGAGATGGTGGCCCATTATCACATGGAACATGGGAAAATGACCCTAGAATGCACCCTGATAACTGTAAAAAGCTATGCTTGAAAATGTTACACCTCAGCAGCAATACACTCATTCTGTAGTGTGGGATGCAGTAACTTCCACGCCATGAAGTCACCCAGCCTGCACTTTTGATTTGATCTTCTTTGCCTGTCCTTTTTGAAATTTCCATTTCTTTGCTCCTGGATGACAAAATTGGAATTAGAGTGATTTCCCAAGTTATCTTGAGGAGGAAATGGGCTCCAGTTTAAGTAATAACCTGTAATTAAATAGTAAAATAGGGTAAGAGACTGAGCAAAATGCTTCCCATGTTCCATTTCTTCATATTTCATCTTATAAAGCTTGAGGCAGTTCAGTTGCACTCCCTCTCCCCCATTTCCTCAATTTGTCCCTAAAAAAATCTAGCAAGCAAGCATTAATTACAAACAAAGCTCCATTACTCACACAGCTTTGTGGGATTTCTTGCAACTAACAAGTGGTTAAAATTCTGCACGTGGGATGGAAACCGGTATTATTAGTAATTACCTGCATTTATCAGTAGCAAGGAGATTTGCAGTACCCATAGCATCCCCATACAAGGAGACCCTTGATGTGAAGATAGAAGCTCTTGGAAATGTGGACCATCTTTGTACTTTGAAAAGGGCCCAGAAGTGCCTTCCCACAATACTGACAGGCAACAAATGTAACACAGCCTGGGTGGTCCATTTAGATTGTTGACATTTTTGGGACAGCGGTGTAGATGTACAGAAGACTTTGATCCACAACTGTTAGGGGTATCTTGAGGAATGACTGAACAAAACGATTGTTACTACGTGTACATCTTTATTATGGTCTGCCCAAGCAGGTATCTCCCTATTTTTCTTCTTTACAGGATTATTGATTTTTAGGGACTTTATGTTAAAAGTAATCCTTATCATATACTTGCCTTGAAGAATTTTAAAAGCCTGTTCATGCAAATATGTTTGTGTGTTTGATGTGGATATCTGTCAGGTGCCATGTGCAGTTCTGTCTAGTCCACAGGCAAAGAGCCCTTCGCTGGGCCATACTGGTGTGCAGAGAGCAACATGGCTCACACACAATCAGCTGCAGGCTGAGGGCTCTAACCAGAAGTTAAGTCCACCTCTTAGCCATGGAATAGCAAATACAACTGTTGCTAAACAAGTTTGGTGAAACCATCTCTTATTTACAGCTACTGGATGGCAGCCATGACAAGTATTTGAGACCAGAATGATGGATTGTATAGATTGTATAGACATTGTCTAGAAGTTAATGTGTAATGTTTTTACTATCCATATGAAAGCAGATTTTTCCTCTTGCTTTTAATGGTAAGAAAGGATTTTCCCTGGTCCTCAGAGAAACAGACTACTATATGAAGGTCATTCACTATATGAGCACCTAAAAGCATGCCATTAATATTTTAAATGACAGATGTATTACCCATGTCTTAAATGCTTACGATGATAACTGATGTGCAAATCCTCTTTTTGAGTGGCATCACCTATCAAGTGGAACATTCTTAAAATATGCAAAACTGTGTCTGGCCTGGAAGCTAGATCATACAGTCTTTTTTGTGCTAGGCTCCTACAAAAATATCTATGCTATTCACATTCAGCTAGGGCTGAAGATCTAGCCATAGATCCATAGAATCAAGCACATTTCTAAATTAAATGAGATAGCATTATTAATAGTTATGTGGTATTTTTAAAACTAACATGCTGCTTTAAAAATATTGATATTGGTCAGTAACAGAATACATAATAAATAATGAGTTTTGGTTAACAAAACAGAAATAAGACAACCATTTCAGAAGAAACATCTTCCGCCACCAAAGCTGAAATGTAGCAGTCCTAGAAATCTACTTAGAAAGTAAAAAACCCTCCACAAATACTGCTGTTGGTTTTTCTGCCTTCAACACTGGTTCCCCTGCAAATCAGTTCTTACTGCTTCCCACAGTAGTGATCTTCAGCCATTCTAAATTGAATTGCCATATGAAAGATCCTAAAAGTTAGTCTTTAATTTTCCACCTTTGTAAATTCCAATGCTGCCCTTCTCAGCCTTAACTCTCCCCTGTGGTCTGAGACTTCAGTATAGCCTCACTGAACGCTGCCTGACCTGCAACTGCAGGTGCTCTCCCAGAGAGAATAAACATTCCCTCCCATGGATTTGAGGCCATGTTATCCAAAGCCTGGGCCACCCTGGCTGTCTGCAGATGACATTGCAATGCATGCAATGGAGCTAGTCGGATTGATTATCCCGTTCATGTCAGAGTTTAATGCAACTAGCCAAATTTTGTTTGGGTTTTTTTTGGTGCACAACGACACTGTAATCACATAAAAACATCAGTGGCTAACAACAATATACTGAGAGGTTGTTTTTGAGAAGAAACAGATGGGTTTTATCACCACAAACTCTAAAGGTTTTGTGGTGGTCCTGTGACCCTTAAATGTACATTAGCTCAAGTCCCAAAAGAGTTGTGTAATTAAGCTAAGAAACAAAATCTTATTGAAGCAATTTATTGTGTGCAAATTATATCCAACTTCAGGGACACTAGCCCTTAAGGCCAAGATCTGACAGGCCCTTCAGACCCTTAAACTTGCCAGAATTTGTTATAATTAACAGCAGGAACAAGCAAGCCTGAACTTTCACTAAAAAGACAAAACATAAGTGCAAATTGTGCATTACAATAAAACATACTGGGGACAGCATTAGTCAAAAGAAGTGAGTATGATTTGGGTCAAATGAACACTAGTGACTCATGTGGGAGCAAAGCAGACTGACTTTGGTGTGAGAGATAACTTCCTAATAAAATTTTCTGTCTGGCTAAACACAGATACAAGTGCAGAATGTTCACTGTGCTTCTAGTGCTCAACCGCAGCAGAAGGAAGGAACTGAAAACAGTAAGATGGATTGAGCATTTTTTGTTCTTAAAACTGTGACATTATGGCGCTCTTTCTGTGGGACAGGATTCATACTAACACTGGACTGAAGTACTCCATGTGCAATTTGAATTAACGAATGGAGTACAACAACCTCCAGGAAAGGAACTGAACCTAAGAGTTCCGGATTGCAAATGGATGTTTAGGAAGGGTGTTTTGCTCACTAGGCCTTCCACGAAACTCTACCAGTTTTAACTCATCACCTTCAAAAGTCAATTAATCCTGTTTTGAATTATTAGCATTACCAAGGAAAGTGAGAGATTAAGAGCAGCTGCAAAGCATAGACATGCACCTGGTACTGAGAAGGGACATACAAATAGCCTCAGACCACCTTTCCCTTAATGCTATCACAAAGTTCATTCTACCACTCCAAATTATTTGCCTTGCCCCTTAGAAACTTGTAACAGTGGCATTACCCTTAGATATTCCAGTTTGCAATTCCTAATGAAGTCTATTTTTATATGCACTTTAAATATGACAGCTGTAAAGTAGCTCAGGTTTCAACCTCCTACATCAGCTCCTTTAATGCAATGTAATTATTGCCAAAGTCCTTCAAAATTAAGAAAGGACAAACTAACACAGTCATGTCCACTTAAAGAGCCCCCAAACCTCTCCTGTTTTAACAGATCTGAGTAATGTTTATGACAAACTGAAAGTGGTATCACAGGGAATGGAAATCTGGATAATGTGTATTTATTCTAAGTAACTAGTATCTCAAATGTGTAAGATGATGTCTCTGCAGGAACAGAGCACTGTCTGCTGAGGTACATATGCTTTTATGGGCAAAACCATGACGGCAAAGATATTCCTCTCTGAACTGCAGGTGTTTTCTCCACTTCTTACATTTTCATTAGTCTAGACTTCGGTGTTCAGCTATCAAAGCACTTCATAAACTATCTCCTCCTGGAGATGGGAAAGAAATCCCATCTCTCCACTTTCATTTATTTTGCACACCAAATTGACAATCAATTGGCAAAACAAACATAAATTTAAGTTGTGTTGTTTCCCAGCTTCACATTTTCCATCACCCCAAGCTGAGCTGACAGGAAACTATTTCACAGTTTGCACTAACAAAATAAGGCAGTGGTAGGGCAAAGCGGCACTAGGCAGGAAAGCAAACATCCAGGTTGTCAGGTTGACCTGGGATGAGGCTGAGGAGTGGGCAGAACCAGTACCTACTGGTACTGATGTAGGGAAGCATGGAGGGATGTTGTGCAGGCCAGACTAAAGCTTGCAGCCAGGAGACAAGCCTGGGACCTGAGGAATAGCACTCTCAGAAATACTGCCAATGCTCTGTGCAAGGCCTGAGATGAATACACTGATCAAAGCCTCCAAGCATGCACAAAAGGCTCAGTGTAAGGTGAGTACGTTAGGACTGAAGACCTTTTGTGACAAGAAACATTTTCACACCAGGGTGCTGGTAATGTAAATTAAAAAGTTAAGAAAGCATTTCAGCTGGCAGCTGGGAAAAGCTGAAGGTCAGGAAAAGCAATCTGTTCAGAGGGACGTACCACAAGAAGTGAATGTGCTAAAATTCAGTGTGAGGGTCAAACTCAGAAGTGCCTCTGTACCAGTATGAAAAGCCTAAACATGAAGACAGGAGAACAAGAATTACTGTCATCGAGCAATGACCTCTGTAAGACAGGTATCCTGGTGGCCTTGAAAGAGCATGCAACATTACCAGGCTACCATAGTTATGGGAATGACACAATATGATGTACAGGTGAGGGAATGCTAGCCTGTGAAGGATTTATAAATATAATTTATACAGTAAGAAGTCAGAAGCAAAATAAAATCCTTGTGGATAGAAAACCCAGGCTCTAAAAAAATATATGTTAGTTAGAGATATAAAATGATTTCTGGAGAAGTCTGATAATAGTGACCAGAAACTGTGAGCCACACTGAGAGATCATAGAATGGTAAGGTTGGAAGGGACCTCAAGGATCATCTAGTTCCAAGCCCCTGCCATAGGCAGGGACACCTCACTAGTACAGATCACTCAAGGTCTCATCGAACCTGACCCTGAACATCTCCAGGGAGGGAGCAGCCACAACCTCCCCGGGCAACCTGTTCCAGTGCCTCACCACCCTCACTGGAAAGAACTTCCTCCTAACATCCAGTCTAAATCTTCCCTCTGCCAGTTTAAACCCATTGTCCCTTGTCCTGTCATTGCAAGACCTTGTAAATAGTCCCTCCCCAGCCTTCCTGTAGGCCCCCTTCAGATACTGGAAGGCTACTATAAGGTCTCCTCAAAGCCTTCTCTTCTCCAGGCTGAAGAGCCCAAACTCTCTCAGTCTGTCTTCATAGGAGAGCTGCTCCAGCCNGGGATTGTGCCTACCCAGGTGCAGGACCTTACACTTGGCCTTGTTGAATTTCATGAGGTTGGCCTGGGCCCACCTCTGCTGCCTGTCCAGGTCCCTCTGGATGGCATCCCTGCCCTCTAGCAAGTCGACTGTGCCACACAGCTTGGCGTCATCTGCAAACTTGCTGAGGGTGCACTGATTCCTCTGTCCATGTCACTGACAAAGATGTTAAACAGCACCGGTCCCAGCACTGACCCCTGAGGGACACCACTTGGCACTGGTCTCCAGGTGGACATTGTGCCATTGATCAGCACTCTCTGTGTGCGACCATCCAGCCAATTCCTTATCCAGTGAGTAGTCCACCCATCAGGTCCATGTTTTTCCAGCTTGGTGACCAGGATGTCATGTAGGACAGAGTCAAATGCCTTACTCAGGTCCAGGCAGATGACATCAATTGCCCTTCCCTTGTCCACTGTTGCTGACATAAAAAGCCACCAAATTTGTCAGGCAAGATTTGCCCTTGTTGAAGTTATGCTGGTTACCACCAATCACCTCTGCTTTGCTTTCCATTTGCCTTAGCAGAGTTTTCAGCAGGATCTGCTCCATGATCTTGCTAGGCACAGAGGTGAGACTGACTGGTCTGTAGTTCTCAGGGTCATCCTTTTTTCCTTTCTTGAAGATGGGTGTTACGTTTGCCCTTCTCCAGAGAGATGTAAGTTTAGGACTGATAGCAGGAGTGTGAAACTCCAGCAGCCTCTACTGAACTGCACTGATGATTTACCAAGACAAGGTGCAGTGGGACAAAACCTTAAACAACCCCAAAGCTAACAAACCACAAACTCACTAAATAAAAAGACTGTTGCCTAGAACAGCAGCAAAACACTATAAAGGAAACAGTTCAAAAGGCAGCCTATAATCTGCTTAAAACCTCCCTGAATACTACACCTCAGAAAAAATCATATTAGAAAGGATCCATAAAACTGCAAAAGACGTATGAAACTGTCTGGGTGGACCTGAAACCCCACCTGAATAATTAAGGAAGGTACCATTATATTCCTACTTTCTCCACTCTGAGAAATGGAAAGCTTGCCCAGATAAGAAAAAGCCACAAAACTGCTCATGCCAAATGTAAACATAAAATCAAGAGACTAAAAAGGAACTTGAAAAATGCAAAAGATGCTCTAATGATTCCAACTTTGGGGAATATATTAAAAGCAGTAAAACAGCTAAGGCAGTACTGGATCAAAAGGTGTGCAAAGCATTTGCTTATATTTTACCATGACTGATAAGTTAGCATTATTTTTCTTGCTGAAAACGTTTGATTCCTGCACCCATTGCATTCTTTGTACGAGATCACTCAAAGGAACTAGATCAATAAGGAAACAGAGGGAAAATATTAGACTAAATAAACAAGTTAGATGTCAGGAAGTCACCAAGACTAGACAGCATTCATCCAAAAGCTCTTAAATGTGGAATTTAAAAACAAAGATATGTTGCCTATCATCGCAAACAGCCATTGTGCCAGAAAAAATGGGAGGTTCCCTTCTACAAATGAGAGCTTTGGAGATGATGCTGGGAAATACAAACCAAAGAGTCTTACACCCCTAGTTAAGACAGCAGGCTCTATAATAAGATCCCTAAACACAGAGATAATCACAGTCTGTTGAAAAAGAGTTGGCTTGCATTCTCTAATGGGAAATCCTTTCTCACCACTTTGCTGGATTTCTACAACAGTGTCAAGGAGCAGGCGGATAAAGGGGATTGACTGGACATGATATATTTGAATTTTCATAAAGCCTCTAACAGGGTTCCACACTGAAGGCTATTGAAGAAATTAAGCTGCCATGGGATTAGAGGAAATGATGTTTTACAGACCAAAAGCTGCTTAAAGGAGAGGAAACAAATGGAAGGACTTAATGGTCACTTTTCAGGATGGAAAAGACCCATCAATTGGGGTCCTCCAGGGACTGAACACTAGGACTGGTTTTATTCTGTGCCATGCCTGACGAGCTGAAGTGAGCAAACAGTGAACTCTCCAGTTTTTCAAATCTTTTTCAGAAGACCCAAAGCTCTTTTGGGTAGCCAAATGCAGCTGAACAACAAAAAGACCTCAAAGCTGAGCAAATAGGGTGAAAATGTGGCAGCTGAGCTTCAGTGTAAACAACCATGAGGAAAAAATAATGGAAACTCTGATTACATGATGCTTAACTTGGAATTAGTGCTTACAATTTGAGTGTTGCTGACACTTCTCTGAAACCAGTCTCCAGTTCCCCCAACTCCCCACCCCCTCCCTGATATTCAGCAGCATCAGCAAGGACGCTGAGAACAGGGTAAAGTGAGTCACTTTGCGGATACATGAAAAGATTGTGAATCCACGTTTTAAATTCCATGTGCAGTTCTGGTCTCCATATCTGAAGAAGGATGTAGTGGACTCAAGAGAAAGCCACAGAAAAGGGACAATTAAAGTGTTTAAGGAACCTGCATTACAAACGTGAAGATTAAAAAGGCTGAATTTTCAGTTTGGAGAAGGGAAGAAAAAGGAAGGATATGACGGCTTTAAAAAAAATCCTGAAGATGGCAGGTAACACCTATAGTCCAACTAATCCTCTGAATTCAAGGGCAAATAATGACACTTCTGTACTTTCATAAGACACACAAATCTAAATAATTTAAAACTATTATTAGAAAACGATACATACAGTTTTCAACACTAGTACTGGCACTGGAGAGCATCAGAGTGTCACTTAAGATGTCTTACTGAAACAAGATGGTATTTGATGAAGGCCACAGTACTTGTACATTACAGTTCACTAAAACAATCTTTAAGTGGTTTTAATGTGTTATTCTAACAGATGCATTCTGGCCTTTGTACTACTCTAGAACAATCTGTGAGTCCTGTATGTTGGCCAAGTTAGCAGGAGGTTTCCTACAAAAGCATAACAGTTTTGATTAACAGGCAGCCAACAACAGAACTTGGATCAGGTTATGTTTGTGAATTACATCTAAAGGGTATTCCACCACTGGTAGCTGAAAAGGAGCAAATTTAGGAGGTATCTGTATCTTCCTTGGAAGATTTTTAAAGTTTCAGAAGTGGAAAAAAAACATGAAAACCAGTGGAAGAAAGGCAAGAAAAGATGCAAGGATTGGACTAGTTAAAAACAATGCTCGTTTTAGCAAATAAACAGGATCTGTTAGGAACTATGCCAGCACTGCTAGTATTGATGGTTTTGCCTTTCCTTCGGCCAGTCTGTTTTGATAAGCAGAGAACAGTACCACAAACTGTAGAAGAAAAAGGCTGTCATGCACCTATAAAGCAAAAATAAACACAGGCTCTCAGAGGAGAAACATATTCCTGGTCAAATCTGACAGTGTGTAGAAATTAAAGTTGTTTTTGTTATCCTCAGGATTTAGATACACTTTTGCATCGAAATCAGGAGTTTCTCTATCTGTGGTAGATAAATGCTGCCTGGGGAGCCGAACACTTCCTCTCACATGTGTATGAGGCCAGTATGCAGGGTCATTTTATGAATCTACAGTGTAAATACTTAAAAAATCTTTTGTGCAGCAGAGGCTTTCTGATGATTGTGTGCTGTCTGATCAAAAATTCCCAAAGTGAAGCTACCTTCAGTAGGAGCTGCTTCAGAATTACTGAGACACACAAGGCCCTCGTCCTACAATCAGAGAAACACACACCCTGGGCTCAAACAGATGTTTAAGGAGATTATTACTGCCATTGAGGGGGTGTTATGAACGTGCGGGTTTGTGATTTTGGAGAAGGAAAATCGTGTACATTTGCCTCATTCTGACACTCCTCGGACATCCAAGTCTGGTTGTTATTTGAGACAAGAAACTAGGTTACAGAGGCTCTTTCTTTACCTTTCAAAATAAGACATAAGCATAGGTGCTGCTCATGATCAGACTAACAGTCATTTCTGCCATTTTTTGAGTCCTGCAAAGAATTACAGCCAGGCCTGCATACATTCCCAGCAAGTGATGTTGAGCTTCAGTGTAATGCTATTGTCTGGCAGAACCACAATGTTTGTTACAGTATGAAAATACTTTGCATTTACCCAGACCACCCTGTCTGCAGAACACTGATGCACATCTCCACGTATGTGTTCAAAAAGTCATGTCAAGTAAGTAATGCACAAATTAAAAGAGAGGATTTTATGTTACTCAAACTACTTCCAGTAGGAAATTACAGGGGTTCTAAAATGACAGGTCTAGTCCTATAGAGGACAACTGAAAATGTATTCAGTTGAAAACTGAATGAGAATTTACTTACTTTGTAGTACCTGGTGAAGTTATTAAAAAAAAGTTGCATTTTAATATTTTACACAAAATAAAACCAAGGGTTTTTTTAAAGGAAAAATGTACAATAAAATATCACAGAACTATGTTCCCAACTACTGTTACCAAAATTCTTCCAAATGTTTCAATGGAATATTTACATTTTGAAATATGAAAGGCAGTTACTTAAATTTTGCTTGTACACATGCAGAATGACAAACTCTTCATGTGAGATTTACTTTATGTGTTAAAAAGCCATCCCACATTTGATGAAGATTTCACCAATGCTGATGTCCAGCCTCAGTTCTAATCTATAGCTTTTCTTTGCTGCTCTAAAATAACTGCCATTTACTTTTCAATATTCTTTCATCTGATAAAAACAAGAAAGCTAGCAGAGATCTGGACAGATCATCAGTAATTTCATCACTATCTATCTTCCTTTGGACTCTTTATCAGTGTATTAATTTAGTTAATTCTTTTGCAACGCATCTAGAAACATGTACTTGTTTTCATTCTTTGGACCTCGATAGGACAAGGGGCAATGGGTGCAAGCTGGAGCATAGGAGGTTCCACATAAACAAGGGAAAACATCTTCACTGCGAGGGTGACATAGCACTGGAACAGGCTGCCCAGAGGGTTTGTGGAGACATTTGAAAGCTGCCTGGATGTGTTCCTGTGTGACCTGCTCTAGGTGGTCCTGCTCTGACAGGGGTTTGAACTAGATGATCTTTCAAGGTTCTGTGATTCTGTGAATGACAACAGATGTGATCAAAACTGGGCCACAGAACAAAGACTGGTGTCTATCACTCCAGTTTCTTTTCTACTGTCCTGTACTTCCCTGTCCAAATGGGTCCTAACAAGAAGTGCAAGCACTTGGAAAAGTGTAATTTCCCCTAGGGAAGTTAGGTCTGCATAACCTCCTCAAATTACACTGATCAAAGTGATGTATGGATCTGCAGAAATGCACACATACACATTCTTTCAAAGTGTTTGTTCTGGAATTGATATACAGCAGAGTCAATAATTCTCAGGAATTCCTCTGACTTCTTTAAGACAGAGTCTACATGTACTTTCTATTTTTGTTCAGTGTTTATCATTGTCACATGCTGCTATTTCATACACTCTTTCATCTGCGATGGCCAGATAAATACCATCTGGTTGTGCTAAAGCCTTCAGGCAGAATAATAAAGATGTAGATGTGTACATAATGCTCTTTCAGGTGCAAGAATGACAACAGTTCCCACATCCCCCGAGACCTGCCCCTTAACATCAGACAAAGCTGGATATAAGCATTTAGGACAATCCTTCAGAGGAGGGAAAACTAGGTCCTCATTCTTTCTTTCCAAGCTTATTTCCACTTTTTACTTACAGGCAACTTAGTAAAACAGTATCGACAAATCCAGCATAGGCGTTTTGCCCCCTCCTTTTCACTTCTACATAGTTGTTGCAGAACTCAGTACCCTAGATACACTTCAATTTTCTGCAGTGCCCATATGATTATTTGCATCTTATTCTAATGACCACAAATAAATACTCTCTAGCAGCATGGTGCTCCCTAAGCAGGACCATCATGTTCCCTCTTTAGTGATCTGGACAAATCACGTCCGAAGAAATCCGTAGGAAACTGCTATTCTTTGGAAAGGTTGCCATGTGCAGGACAGGCTTCCACTGGAAGCATACCAAGATCTAAACTTGTTGGAATGAAAGAGAATGACTAATAAATAAATTTTAGAAAAAAATGGCATCCATTGGTCACAGCTGGATGTGAAGCAATAGCAGAAAGCAATATGCCTATCTAAAACTAATCTAATCTTAGTCCCTTTCCAAGGCTAATAAAATCTCATGTCTTCTAAAGTAAACAACTTGCAGCTGGAAAGTGTCAACAAAGCAGTAAAGTGCATAAATAGTGACAAAAGGTTCAACAGATTTGGAAGGATACTATAACAATTGGTTCGCTCTAAGAAGGTACAATGTTATCAGGTGTGCCTGGTATTCACTGTTCTTCCCAAAGTGCTAATGCACACAGGATGGTGAATGTCGGTTTCCCAGTTGCTCACATACTGTTATTTGCTTTAATCCTGTAAAGCAAGTCAACATTATGACACTTAAGGTTGCTGGATCGAAAAAAAACCCACGAAACAAAACAGTCCTTCTAAGAAAGGCTATTTACACTAAGAGTTCCAGATTACAAAATTTCAAATGCAATTAATTTTTTCTTCATATTTTTTTTTCTCATTTACGGTTTACTAACAACTTCTCAGATAAAGCATGGTAGTACTACTCAGTCACTACAATGTTCCTTTTAACCTGCTGTTTACTATAACAGCCAAGAGCTGACGAGATGCCTGGGTTAGTATGGGCTTTCTTCCAGAAGTGGCACAAGCTCTTCTGAGAAATTGGGATTTGCGGAATTGAAAGTAAAATGCACTTCAAGAAACACATTATATCTGTGTGGAATTCAGATTTCATTCACATGGGAAATGTCATGCTATGGGAAATACAGTCCTCAAGTGAAGTTGTGTTTATCAGAAGATTGTTTGCCATGCAATAAATTTCAATCAGAGTAGCCAGATTGAAAAAGCTGTCAACTTTATCTTTTCAAAAATTACCAGGATTGCACTGCTGCTTTGTTCTGATGAGAATGAAAAAATTCTCACTCTGCACTGACCCAAATATAAAATGGTCATATGAAACGGACACATGAAAGTTATATTCTGTAACTCATTTTAGTACTGTAAAAGAGCGCTGCTAAAAAATCTCAAATGCCTAACAATGTGTCATTCAATTCTTGTTATATTATATTGCTGAACAGACCAATTGTTGGACTTCTGCATAACAAATGGTGAAATGATCTTGACCTCCTAGAACAGAAATTGTTTTTCTTCCACTTTGTGTCTGGGGGCCTAAAAGAATGACAACTATGTTCCACAGTGCAATTTATAAAGTGTCCTTAATCTACATAATTTATATTATGTGGAATATATATGACTGCAGCAAAAGCATGGAATGCCCTGGATAGATATTTAATTTATCAGCTCTGTAATGGGTAACAACTGCTTGGCTGCACTTCATTCTGTAACTGCCTTTAGTTTTATCCAAGGCTGAAAGAGTAATTACTCCACCCATAACAGTAAGGGTGGCCGAAAAATAAGCCTGGGCTGCCTGCTCTTGAGCCTCC